>JAVIWB010004551.1:0-59679 GCA_031893035.1 Dermolepida albohirtum | reverse complement strand
AATAGAAAGTATCCTAGGTTAATACGTGATTCAGAAATTAGCTACATAAAAGTTCACGTCAAGATTTTTTTACTCCGCAATTTAACGTAGATATAGTTACTTTTACGTCTGTAGTGATTGTAATCTTAATATTACGAATCATATTTACTCTCAATAAATAAAGCCAGCGATTTCTTTTAGTAAATCAGTTCGGGACGTTTCAGAAAATATTTATTTCCTTTATTTTCCGATCTACAAGATATATTAGCCCTTTCCTAGCATTGCCTCATTTTAAATCATATTTGTTGATGGGATTCCAACCTGAAAGCCAAGATGAAGTAACCGCATTAGCTGATGTTTATGAAAAACGAAAACATTTTGAAATACGCTCAGAATACATGTTTATTGTGTTGCCTTGTAAGCTTGCTTCAAGCCGAACGAATATCAAGAGACGGATGGTGTGTACACGTTTAAATAGCATCTTTTAGAACTTCTTGTAACGACAAGTGGTTACCAGAAATTCCAGAAGGTAGCTACGATGCTATTAAAACGTCAACACAACATCCGTCAGGACGAAGAACGAGAAACAATCATATATATGTAAAGATATTAATCGTTGAAATTTCGGGTATCGTACATTACAATATGTGATGTTGGCTTCTCCGTTTCTTCACGTGAGTTTATCTATCATCACGAAGTTACAGAAGAAATTAACCGCGATTCTATTAAAATGTCAACCATCATCCATCAGGACGTTGTTGACGTTTATAGGTATATGTTGATGTTTTCGCGGACATACGATGAATTTTCACAAGTTCAAGCCGCATGCAAGTTGTGTTCTGAGAAGGACCGTTTTCTCAACGTTTCAGCGAGATTTCATTCGTCACCTTCTGGAGCTGGTCTGTCGCTTACTGACGCTGAAAATCTATGAGTTTATGTATGTATATATATATATATATATATATATATATATATATATATATATATATATATGTGTGTGTGTGTGTGTGTGTGTATTTATATTATAGCTAGCTGCTTATATACAGCTGTGCAAAATAGGCAAAAAAGAGAACATAAAATGCTGAAGAGAAATGAGATATGGTGGATTCTGTGCAGTGTATTATCAATTGTACGTTAAAGGTTTACGTTTACATCTTTGATATTGTGGTGCTAAGTAACTTTGGTAGAATAGAAAAAACGAGTGACATGATAAAAACAAAATGAATCGAGATAAAATTTCTAGTAAAATTAAGCGAAACGCTGACCAAAATGATTAGTAGATCTGAGAATACAATCCTGTAATCAAAAGTCAGAGCAAGGGGTTGTAGAACCGCGACCAATGAAAACCAGGACGTCAAAGTCGTGATTCAATACTATAAACGACCATATGTTTAATGTGAAAACTTGAAATTTGGAATGGTTTTTTAAACTTACTTTGCATTGAAAATTTTCTATCAGTTCTTTTAAAGCATACGTCTTTGTGTTTAACCAAGTATACCTCCGATTTAAATCCCAAACAACAAAACGTGCAGGCATAAACGTTTTCAACGATATCTGTGGCAGGAATAAAATTTTTTTCAGCATCTTCATTCAGACTATATTCTTCTCCAAAATACACTAACAGTTCTTCACCCTCTAGGATTTCACGGGTACTACGATAGTACACGTTTTTTTCATATTGAAATACCTGTAAGTTGTTTTCCGAAACGCTCTTGACGGAATTGACGTACCCCATCCAATGCGGAAATTGTAATTGGTCATCACAAAGTACTAATCTTCCTTCTTTTATTTTCCAATAGCCATCTGAACTGTATAATCCAATGAAAGGGCCAAATTTTACACCTTTTGGTAAAACTTTCAATGCAAAAATCCCTACATATCCAAGAGATTCTTTCCTTTCTAAGATATTCTTAGGAATGTCTTCTTTTGCTTTATTAACCAAATAATCACAGGTATTCCTATCCAAAATATGCACCAGCATTTGACATTTGGTGCAATATTCTTGATAATATTCATAACACTGGTCACAATCTGTTTTAAATTTACTCAGATTAAAAATTTTATGGAAACTATTATTAATGATGAATAAAATATGCATTGAGATATACTCCATAGCTTATAAATACAACTACAAATTTTCATATTGAAATATTGACAGAGAGCAAATTATATATGAAGATTTCCTCTTCGAAAGTATTGATAATATTCAAGTAAATGTACATCACAACATCAAATCATTTTTCTTTCTTTATTATTTTTGGTCACCAGAATACTATGAAGCCAAACTTGTTCCATGAAACAAAAATTATGGTTTTATAACAGAGTTGTAATTGTAAACAAGGTTCATTTACAAGATGTTTTGATGTTATATTGTTAATGTGCTAAGTATAGCATACTTTCAAGATAATATAATATTATAGTATATTATTAAATATAAAAACGAGGCACATCAAAACATGTTTATTCATATTATTTTACTCATTTAACATAAACTTATGAAAATACATACATCTTAATTATATACTGCATATCAATTACTAAATTAGAAAAATAATTTTGTAAATACTCCAAGAAGGGAGAAGAACAATTAAAAATTCATAAACGCGATATCGAGAATGATGCAAAATTGTTTATATAATCAAAAAATTGTTTTAAATTCATTTTATTATATTTTAAAACAATCTGTTTCATTTTAAATTAGCCAATATGCAATTTTTTAAATGCCTCAGAAAGTAAGAAAAGGAATAATGAAATATGTTTTATAAATAAATTTATGAATGAAAAAATCATATCTGAAATGGTAATCTTCTGCAATTCTAGCAGTAATTCGTCCTCTCTTCTAATTCTTATGCTCTTTTCCATACCATATGACAGTTTTTCTATTTGACCCTATTCTTTCATAGTGCTAGTCCTCTTACTTAGATTAAAAACAATTTATTTTGTGTATTCATGTATTTTTCATTTTTAAATTTAAATCTATTATAAATTTGTTTAAACAGTTCCATAATATGAAACCTTGCATGTATATTTCTACTCTCAGAAATTAAACGTTTTCATTATGTACTAATACAAGGTACATCACACTGGTATATGAAATTTTATAATTATAGAAAACTATTCAAATCAACTTCAATAAATTGTATTTACTTCAACAAGTCACTAAAAATATTTCTTTTAGTATGATTTGATGAATATAATTTTTGATCAATGAGTGGAATTTTGAATAAAAATATACAAAACAAGATATATATAAATTTCAGATTATAAACATTCTACTTACAAAGTAGTTTTTCATTTAATTCAATTTTTATACTGTAAGACAAAATAGTTTCTTCTATTTTAACATCCGCATCTATTTCAAAATGTATAAATTCCTGGCTGCTTAGATTATTACACTCTTTTGTAACATTTGTCTCCTCTATTTTAACATTATCAACTTTAGGTAATTCTGTTTTGATGTATTTCATATCATTTGTACATTTTAAGTGGAAATTGTTTTCAGTTCCTTCAAGATTAATAATAGATTCAGAGATGATTGCTTTGTCTTGATAATCTTCTGCGTATTCTTCTTTTATATTCAGTATACTTTCTAAAAATATTGTATCATTCACCTCACATTTTGCATAATTTCCAGACATTATTAGCTATCAGTGTTTCGATGTCTATTAACAGAAAAACCTTAATTGAAGGAAGCAAATAATTAAAAACGGTGTCTACTTTTAAAGTAATATCAAAACAATAAATACTATATGCACATATCAAAATATGCAATTCTGGTGATATGGATATCAACTAAAATATACAATAATAGTTCCTTGGAACTAGATATCATAAATAAAATTTCTTACACTGCGACATCTCGTGTAAAGCAAGAACTATCGCGCGTTGTAATTTAAATCTTGTCATTGAGAATAAGTAAATAAGGTCAGAAAAGAAAAACTATTTGAATTTAAACGAATAACATAATTATAGTATACAGATAAATAAACCGTGGCGTAACGTTAACATTATCTCACGACGGATCGATTTTAGGAGAATTTGAATATTTATACGTTTGAATAATTACAAAAATTATCCTAATTATACATTATCACTAATTAAGTTTATATCAGTTTTAATGAAAATATTTTACATTATATATACAGTAGAAAACTAATGCTGGATCGAGTGCCACAAAGTAGTATTATGAGACCGACATGTAATAAGTATTTAAGAGAATATTAAATGCAAGATTGGAATTCAATAAGGAAAGCAACTCTAAAATTACTGATTTTTGTGACGCAGATCAAGGTGGCGATATAACGAATGAAAATCATTCTGTCATGCATACGCTTGCCAATGAGAAGCAATTTCATGATCAGCTAAGAATCAGAGAACAGTAACCCTTTCCACCATAGAAGCAAAGAATCTGTCTTTAACTGCAGCAGTACAGGAAGGGCTATGGTTGAAAAAATTGGAGAAGGAACTATTCCCTATTACAGTAGATGAAGTTAGGATTAATTGTGAAAAGCATTACTTTTGTATTACAATAAATATTTTTCATTAAACTCTTTATTTTGTTTTGCTATACAACAAAAAAAAAATATTTGCAGGTGGCGCTAATATTTTTACTTGGGGCGGTATTATTATTATTGCAATGTTTCTGGGATCGACTACATTGCACATACTTTTGTTTTATTCTCTTTTATTTGAGATCCACTTTCTCAACTTTATTTTTAAACATATTTAATTTTCCTTGCATGTCTTCTGCAGTATTATTTAGCAAGTACCAGTATTAAAGATCCTCTGTATTCCTCTCCTTGATTGTGCAATCGTCTTATTTAATTCTTCTTCCAGAACAATACTGAATAGCAAAAGTGACAGTATACATCCCTGACGGACACAATAAATGCTCTCAAATGATCTAGAGAGAAGCGTTCTCACTTTGTTAAAGTGTCCAATATCATGATCTCGGTTTGTTAGGATTATTTAAATTGCTTCTATATGTCCTTTCAACATCCATTTCATGACGTTATATTTATTTGAAATACGATCAATCAATGCAAACAAGACGTAGTTTCTAGAAAAAAAAAAAAACAAATGAATTCATTACGAATGTAAAAGTAAATCTTCAAACATACACCGAGTTAAATATATAGGTGAGCAATATCTGTCCGCAACACTTAGACAGGTACCAATTTATGATTGGCCTCTACTGCTTATTTTTTAAATTTAGCATCCGTAACCATGACTTAACTACTGAAAATGCTTATTTGACACAAGAAGACCAAGAAGGATAGTTACTAACTTAACAACAGAAAAATGTCAGTATTACATAGTTTTACTATTATGCCGTAAACTAAACACATCAAAAATAGCTTTAGAACTACTTATAAGTCGTTTTGTTTGCATCGGCAACATTCGTATGCTTCACGTTGTTGTCTACTGTATTTATTAGAAATAGGTGAACATCTTTTTACTTCTGCCGTCCGATTAGCCTATGCAACAAACTTCTACAACCAAATGAATTCATTATGAACAAAGTTTTATATTTTAAATAAAAATTATTTATCGCACAATGAAAGTGGATATCTTAAAAATCAAATGAAACAGAAGAGATAATGTTGGTGGTAATAACAATAATGATACAGCTTATTCCACTTATTATGACTACATACATATTTGGAGGAGGTGAAATTCAAATTAGAAAATTACTGTACTCTGTGTAGGTCCATAAAGAGATGATTAAAAGAAGCAGTAAAATGACAATGAAATATTATTTATGCAAATCTGATCCGAAACCTACATTAAAAAGTGAATAATAATGAATAATAGTGTTCCAGTTAGCTGTGGGTACTCTTCTATACACGATTGTCGTTCTTAGTTTTCTATTAATTCAATAACAAACAAGTCTGAAGGTTGTCTAACAATCTATTTAATACTAAATATTCATAGGTTATGGTTTAGAGCACCGTATATTTTTGATTATGGTATGTATTTGCATTGGAGGTTGTGTGTGTTGATAGCATGATGCAGGAGAAAATATTGTACGGCTGAAACAAGTGAAAAAAAGCATAAAAAGTTATAAGCAAAAATGAAGTGTCCTTGGAAGTTCATAGAAAGAAACCTGGAAAAGAATCAATATCGGAAATTTCGAGGTAAAATAATTATATTCAATAACACTGGTCAGCGAAGTTTTTACCCTAAGTCAATAACTGACCAAATTAAACAGTATATACAAATTATTTGAAAAACACTAGTATTGGCTTAGACCTGATTACAGAGAAAATGTAGGTCGACACTTATTCAGACGTGATATGACTCGTTTACTAAAGGATAGATAAGTTTGCATTGCTGCTCTATTCTAAAAAAAATATTGTGACTAGTCAACTTTGAACACTAAATATACGAATGAGAAAATATTAAATGAGAAAACTTAACAAGTGTTCATAACAAAGTAGTACGATTTTTAGAAAAATAAACTAATAGTGCCATCTTTTATCGAATGACAAAACTTAATTAACAACATGGTGTGTGTGTGTGTGTGTCTATATATATATATATATATATATATATATATATATATATATATATACAAAGGGTACTATGAAAATTTTGCAATACAGCTTTGTTTATTTAATTTTTTCAAAGTAATTTCCTCTACACTCAATACACCTCTCCATCCTCCGAAACCAATCTTTAAACCAGTTCTGCCAAGTTTCAGTAGGGAGTAAAGCACTCGTTGTCCCAAGCCCTGCAGAAGGTCCTCATCACTGGAAAACCGCCGTCCTTTTAGCTTCATTTTCACATGCGGGAACAGTGCAAAGTCGCAGGGAGCAAGATCTGGACTGTAGGGAGGGTGCTCGAGAAGTTTCAATCCTGTCGTGGTCAAATATTCGGTGCGGGCTTTGGCGTGGCGAGCTGGAGAATTATCGTGATGGATGGCCGCAGGTTCTTCATAGATCCAATGACTTTAGGCAGGCACTGTTCAGTATACCACTTGGCTGTGACTGTCTTCTGTGTGTTCAAAACGACATGTTCCACAATTTCGCTCGATTTGAAAAATACAGTTATCATTTTCTTCTTTACAGATCGGGATTTTCTGACAATTACGGGTGTGTCCTCGTCATCAAAGACCCAACTTTGTTTTGAGCTTTGGTCGGCACATCGTAATAGTACAGCCAAGTCTCGTCACCTGTCACGATGTTGTTCACATACCGAGATTGTCCCTTATTAAACTTTTTTAGCATCTTCCGGCACCAAGTCACATGTCATGTCATCTGCTCTTTAGTCAGTCGATGCGGCACCCAGAAAGAACAAAGTTTCTTCACGTGCAAATGATCATGCGGAATCGAACGAATTGCTGGTGCATTTAGGCCTGAACTACCCTCTATCTGTTGGTAGGTCAGTCGTCTGTCCTCGCCAAGCATTTGCCTCACAGTAGTAACGTTTTACTCCGTAACTGACGTTCGTGGCCCTCCCGGCCTCTTAGCATCCTCCACAGTTAAATTTCCCCTTTGGAATTCTCTATACCACCTGAATATCGTTGTGCGATATGGATAAACATCACCTACTGCAAGAGTAATTTCGTCGAAGCACTGGTCTATGTTTAAACAACGCACGAAATTATAATGCTATGCACGTATGAACATGTCTCAACATGCAGCAACAAGCAGCTTCCTACGAATTATTGTTGCGTCATATTGCAAAACTTTCCTAGTACCCTTTGTAAGGATGTATTTGTTTTTTACTCACATTATAACTATAAATCCTTTTCACAACTTTCATTACGATGTTTCGAATCAATATGTCTTTTTAAATGTGATTTGTTGTCTGACCTGTATTCACATTCTGAACACCCAAATCGTTTTATTTTCGCTTCCGAATGTTTTGCTTTTATATGTTTCCACAAACTCGATTTGTACTTTGTTTGATGCCCACATTCACCACAAATAAACCGTTTATCTTCGCGGTGTTTTGCATTTACGTGATCTTTCAAATTCCGCTTTTTGTTCGTCTTATAGTCACACTCCTGGCACTTAAATGCGCCTAATTTCTCTTCACAATGTTTTGCAATAATATGAGCTTTTATAAATTGTTTATGGATCGTTTGATAGTCACACTCTGAACACTCAAATCTTTCCGTTTCCCCCTCAGAATGTTTGAAATTTATATGTTCCTTCAAACACCATTCATATTTCTTTTGAAACACACATTTGCGATGCATTCTCTTTATATGTTCTTTCAAATTACGGTTATGGCTCGCTTTAAACTCACATTCAGAACATTTAAATTGCTTTGCTTCTCCTTCACGATGCATTCTCTTTACATGTTCACTCAAATATTGTTTGCAACTCGTTTCGAACTCACATTTAGGACATTTAAATTGTTCAAATCCCTCTGCACGATGTTTTATATTTGTGTGATTCTTTAAATTCTGTTTGTAATTTGTTTCGAACTCACATTGAGAACATTTGAATCGTTTCTCTTTAACATCGGAATGTTTTAAATTTATATGTTCTTTTAAATGTGACTTAATGTTTGTGTCGAATTCACATTCGGAACATTTAAATCGCTTTGGTTCTCCTTCACTGTGCATTCTCATTAGATGTTCTCTTAAATAGCGTTTGTAACTCGTTTTGAACTCACATTTAGAACATTTAAAAGGCTTTGGCTCTCCATGACGCGCATTTATATGTTCTCTCAAATAGCGTTTGTAACACGTTTGGAACTCACATTCGGGACACTTAAATTGTTCCACTTCTCCTGATCGATGTTTTATATTCGTATGGCTCTTTAAATGCAGTTCGTAGTTTGTTCTGAACTCACACTGAGAACATTTAAATCTTTTTACTGCCTCCGCAGGGTGTTTGAAAACTATATGTTTTTTTAAACACGATTTGATATTAGTTTCGAACTCGCATTCGGAACATTTAAATCGCTTTAGTTCTTTTTCGCAATGCATTCTGTTTATATGTTCTTTCAAATAGCGCTTGTAACTCGTTTTGAACTCACATTCGGTACATTTAAATCGGTTTAGTTCTCCATGACGGGTATTTACATGGTCTCTCAAATAACGCTTACAACTCGTTTCGAATTCACATTCAGGACATTTAAATCGCTTTGCTTCTCCATGGCGCCTATTTATATGGTCTCTTAGATAGCGCTTGCAACTCGTTGCAAACTCACATTCAGGACACTTCAGTTGTTCCACTTCCACGCGATGCTTTACATTCGTATGATTCTTTAAAGAAGATTTATCGTTTGTCCTATATTCGCATCCAGTGCATTTAAATCTTTTCACTTCCATTTTAGAATGTTTTATGTTTATATGTTTTTTTAAGTACCATTTGATGTTTGTTTCGAATTCACATTCAGAACATTTAAATCGCTTTGGTTCTCCTTCACTATGCATTCTCATTACGTGTTCTCCCAAATAGCGTTTGTAACTCGTTTCGAACGGACATTCGGAACATTTAAACCGTTTCACTCCTGCTGAATGTTTTATATCTATATGCTTCTTTAAATAATATTTGTGGTGTGTTCTGAATTCACATTCAGAACATTTAAATCGCTTTGGTTCTCCTTCACGATGCATTCTATATACATGGCGTTTCAAATTGCGCGTGGTGTTTGTTTCGAATTCGCATTCAGAACATTTAAATTTCTTAATTTTCCCTGAACAATGTTCCTTCGCCTGCAATTTGTAGCTTCTTGTTTCAAATTCATTTTCAGGGCACATAAACGGCTTAATCTCTTCGACGCAGTGTTTATCATTTATATTCTTTTCTGAACTCGATTTGTAATTTACTTCGTGTTCATTTTCTCGACAGATCAATCGGTTCGCTTCTTCAAGGGAACTGGTATGATCTTCACCTACACCATGTTTTATTTTTAAATGTGTCTTCAAATGTGACTTGAATATTGTCTTGTACCCACAGAGAGAGCATAAACATGTTTCTTTCCCTTCTTCAATGTCACTATGGATATTATTCATGTGCAATTTAAGACTTTCTTTTTCTTTGAAACTTCTACGGCACATAGTGCATTTGTAAGCTTTCACTTCGTGTTTGTTGGTGTGATCTTTAAAGTCGCTTCTGTATCTTGTTTTAAATTCACAATACGCACATTGGAAAAGGTCACGTTGTTTGTTGCATTTATTTGAAATAAATGGAGGTCCTTTTATCTTTATTGTTTGATTAGCTCTTAGAATCCGATTCCTAGAAACAAATTCATTCGTTATGAACGTTTAACATGCATCGGCTTATTACCTAATTAAATACACATCTGTTACTATTGTTATATGTAAATAATTAATTTTAAATTAGTCTTTGCTGGTCGCGGGATTATCGAAATAAAGCATCTCACTTTTTCACATAATATGTTTTAATTTAAAAGAAAAACAGATGTGCATTTAATGTGTACTTTACACATTTCCAGTAGCAAGTCAGTTACTACTGAGGAACTTTTAACGCAATCTGGATACAAATTATTGTAAAGACTTCTTCATTTTAACAGCTATCTATCAATGTGCAATTATTTAACATATCATTGATAGTTCTAATAGAAAATTAGTAAAAATGATGCAGGTGCGACAGTATTTAACTGCTGCCTACCTTTTTGTTTGTGAAACTTCGAAAGTTCGAGATTATTTGTTAAAAATCGTGGGCACATATTAAAAACATCGAATCGTTTATTTAAACATTATTTCCGTATTCTTTACTGTTTTTATTAAGTTTGCTGTTGAATATTTTGGTTTGTTAGATGTTCTTATTCTGTTTTATATGCCATATACGTTCACACCAATGAAGAATAAGTTGGCATTTTGTTTATCTAAGGACATTGTGGCGGCAACACTGCCAAAGCTCAACGAATATGAACGTCCAAAATTCTTCTCCAAAATTTAAACGGGGAAAACTATGAACATTTTTAAGGGATGAGCTGCCGATGTTTCTATAAGATGTTCCTACTGCTGTAAGAAAGCGAGTGATATATCACTATGACGGTTGTCCAGTACATTATCGACAGACAGCAACACAATTATTAGAGCAACGTTTTCTTAATCGTTGGGTTGTCAGAATAAGTCCAATACCTTGGCTAGTGCGAAGCCCATATTTAACTCCTCTAGATTATTAAGTGTGGTGCCATGTAAAAGCGGTGGTCTATGGTCTATGCAACACCAGACACTACAAAAGAAGACCTAAGACAAAGGATAGTTGACGATTCACCCTTTTCAGTATATACAGAATAAACTGACAATCAGGGTAACAACAACTGAAATAAGAAATAGGAGCTTCCATTTTAAGCAAAAAAATGTAGACATTTAGAAAAATGCATATTTAATTAAAAATTAAACGCTTATTTTTATAACACACTACTGTTAAAATACGTCTTTTAGCGTTTATCCAAAATGCAGAACCTACTATTGTCAATTTTCTATTAGAATTAACAATGGTACGTTAAACATTTGTACCTTGATAGAGATAGCTGTTGAAATGAGAAAGTTTTTAAAATAATTTTTTATGCATGTTAAGTGGAAAACTTTTTGAAAAAAAGAATCAAGAGACGTAGTCTTGCGAAAAAAAAACATTTTCAATAAAGAAATGAAACTAATCTTACCTGGCTCTTATCTCGCGGCAACAGTCCCTGTGGTAATCTAAATATTCTCTTTCATCCAGGTAGATTTTACAATATGCACAGTGGATGATTTCTAAAAGTACACAAAAATATGAGTTATTTCCAGATGTTCCCCAAATAAAAACTAGGAGGTATTCTTGTAACGTCTCCAGTAATTTTAATAAAAAAAGAAAAACAGAGATAAACTCTGTTTTTGCAGCAGAAGAGACTTTATTTTCATAGAAAACATTCTAAGTTAACATCCGTTAAGGAGTTAGCTTCTGAAAGGACTAGATAAAAGTTTACGTCAAGAATTATTTTTACTCTGCAATTTAACGAATTCCTTAATAATTGAATTTATTCCGTAGAAACGAATTAAAATGACCGTGCTTTTACTATATAGAGTAATGTGCTGTACACACTGTAACAACTCATTTTATTCTAACATCCATATTCTAATTGGGTTAATTTCTCAAAAGGTTAGTAAAATGCCTGAAATATCAGACGAAACTCGCCACCGTAGAGTGTTTTTATCAACAGGGTTTAAGTCAGCAACAAATTGTTGAAAGAACGCAATGTTTTTAAGGCTTCAATTTTTAAAATTATCAAAAAGCACGAAGCAACCGATTCGATGGCTAATAAAAGGAAACGGAAAGGCCAACAAAAGTAAAAGGTCATGATTAATATTTGCAAATGACATCTTTGAGAAATAAGAGAAATTATAATTAACAGATCTTCGTAAATCGACAGGAGTTTCTGTATGTCCTTCCACCGTTCAGTGCCATCTAATTAAACAGAGATTTAGAAGTTGTGTTGTAAAAAGAAAACCATTACTGCGAAGAGATAATAAACAGAAACCATTGGAATATGCACGAATTCATTCGCAGTGGACATTAGCCGTGTGTCTACTTTGTCTACTTTAAAATTACTGGAGAAGCAACTTCAACAACATGCTATACCAGTAGGAACGCAAGTAATTGGAAATAATTACATTTTCGTAAGTGTACCACTAGGATCGTTAAAAACTATTTAAATGAAATTGAACAGCACGAAGCTACACAAACTTTAGACTAACCACCACAAAGTCCATATGAACAGCACGAAGCTACACAAACTTTAGACTAACCACCACAAAGTCCATATTAAAATATTATCCAATGTGCTTGGGATTATTTGGACAGTGCAAAGCAGATAAGATTGCCAACCAATTCTGATTAAATTTCTTGATATCATTTTGGAAGAATGAAATAAGATTTCACAAGAATTTAATATAATAAAACTGTGCTAACCGTCATACTAAATACTAGTATTATTTTCTTCTGGGCTTCCGGGTTGGAACCGCGTCACTGGTATAACTGCCGACGTATCGTGCCCACTCGTATGGGTCATCTTCAGGACTCAACTACTGCTACTGTTCGTTGCACTGAAACAGTTTCAGTGCAACAAATAAAAAAAAAAACCGTCGGCAGTTATACCAGTGACGCGGTTCCAGCCCAGAAGAAGATAGTATGGACCACGACCGCGGATGTCTACGTACCAGGTTAACTAGTATTATTACCTATATTATTAATATTCGTCAGTTATAGGCAATTATTTTTGCTTTAATTTTTAGAAGATACTTCTATGTTTGAAGTGATTACTTTTAATTAAAAGAGAATAAGGGATTATTTATATAAAAGAAAGTAAGACAAGCGATTTTGTTTACTAAATCGGCCCGTGACGTTCCAGAAAATATTTATTTCTTCCCTTCTTCAGACCTAAAAGATACAATTGCTCTTTCCTAGAATATTAAATAATGATTCTTCGCTGTTATTTACAGTAGTCTAAATGACAATGGTTGATGTTTATATATTTTAAAAGCATTTTGAAATATGGTCATAAGACATGTTTATTGTGTTGTCTTGAGAGCTTGTTCTAAGACAAATGAGAACCAAAAAATGAGTAGGATTTCATTGCAACGTCGTCAGAAAAGTCCTAAGCACCGGCAAGACACACAGTAAGATACACGATTCATATATATTTAGCTAGATGCTTATGGATAGCTGTGAAAAATAAACGATTATAATAAAGAAACAGCAAATGTTGGAGGGAAACAAGATATGGTAAATTCTGCGCATTGTGTTGTAAATTGCACATGAAAAGGTTTAGATATAAATCTTTGAGATTGTGGTGCTAAGTAACTTCGGTGGAAATGAGTGACGTGATAAAGAAACAACGAATCAACAGCAAACTGGATAGATCAAAATTGTATGTGAGTACGATCCTGAAACCAAAAGGTAAAACAATCAATGTATAGGGTGGGACAAGCATGACCAATGAAGACCAGTATGTCAATGTCGTAAATCAATACTATAAATGGCCATATGTTTAATCTGAAAACATGAAATGTTACACGGTTTTATGAACTTACTTTTCATCGCAAATTTTCCATTAATTCTGTTAGAGCACACGTCTTTGTGTTTAACCAAATGTACCACTGATTTAAATCCCAAACAACAAAACGTGCAGGCATAAACGTTTTCAACGATGTCTCTAGCAGGTATGAAATTTTTTTCAGCATCTTCGTTTAGACCATATTCTTCCCCAAAATACACCAAGAGTTCTTCACCCTCCAAGATTTCACGGGTACTTCGAAAATACACGCTATTTTCATACTGAAACACCTGTAGATTGTTTTCCGAAACACTCTTGACGGAATTTATGTACCCCATCCAATGTGGCAACTTTGATCGATTATCACAAAGTACTAATTTTCCTCCTTTTATTTTCCAATAGCCTCCTGAAGTGTACAGTCCAGTGAAAGGACCAAATTTTACATCTTTTGGTAAAATTTTCAATGTAAAAATTCCTACATATCCTACAGATTTTCTTATTTCTAAGATTTCTTTAGGAAGTTCTTGCCTTGCTTCATTGTTCAAATGATCATGGGTATTCCTATCCAAAATATGCACCAGCATTTTACATTTGGTACAATAGTCTTGATAATATTTATTACACTGGTCGCAATCTGTTGATTAAATTTACTCAGATTAAATACTTTCAAGGAAACTATTATTAATAATGAATAAAGTATGCATTGCAATATTCTGCAAGTATACCAACTACAAAGTCTCACAGTGAAATATTAAACAAAATTTTGGCAATGTGCAAAGTTTATATGAAAATTTCTTCTTCCAAAGCGTTATTAACATTCATGTGGATAGATATTCAATGTGTATTTTTCTCGTGAGATCATTTTCCTTTCGTTATTGATTTTGTTCAATAGCAATAGTAAAAAGCCAAATTTTTCTAGAAATGTAAAGTATGGTTTTGTAACAGAGTTGTAATTTTTAGGCAAGGTTAATTAACAAACATGTTTTCATATTATACTACATTTTGAATATTTGAAATGTGGTAAACTTTCAGTACATTATTTGAGATAAAAACTGAGAACATTGAAATATATGTTTCGTTTCCTTATATTACTTTACTCATTTAGCATATGGTTGTTCATAATGAAATTTGTGCTCTTTTCTATCTCTTATGCTTTCTTCTACATCAAATGACAAGTTTCAGTCTCTGATCCCATCTTGCTATGCTTTCCAATTTAATCCTGGATATCTTATGCAGTTTAAAATTAGTTTATTTCTTAAAAATATGTTGTTTTTTCTTCGTGTATTCAGGCATTTTTCATTTTTTAAAATAATAATTTTCAAAATTTAAATCTATTATAGAATTATTTAAAGATTTCACTCTATCAACTTATGAAATAAGAAATAGAGTCACAAAGAATCTGATGTGAATATATTTATCCAAACGGATAAATTTCCCAGAAATTAATCACGTATTCATTATACATTGATGCAAAGTATATTACATATTAGCATAAATTACGTATATTTATTTCAAAGTCTGTAAAAAATAGTTCTTTTGATATGATTTAATGACCTTAATTTTTCGTTTAATCAGTGAAATTTTGAATATAAACATAAGAAAATAAAGTTATATTCAAGCCTCAGAAATAGATATTTGTACTTACATAGTAGTTCTTCATTGCATTTAATTTTTACATTGCAAGGCAAAACAAATTCTTGTATTTTAACTTCCTCTTCTATTTTGAAAGGTATAAACTCCTGGTTGCTTATGTTATTGTATTCTTTTATATCATTCGTGTCTTCTATTTTAATATTATCATTAGATAACTCTGTTATAACATGTTTCAAACCATCATTTGTATCTGTTAATTGAAAGAAATCATTTTTTGTTTTTTCTATACTAATAATAGACTCGGACACGATTGCTTTATTGTCTTGATAATCATCTACCTCGTATTCTACCTTTATATTTGGTATACTTTTTGAAAATATTTGATTTTTTATATCACATTTTATAACATCTTCACACATTATTAACTATTAATGCTTCGACGTTTATTAACGAAAAACCTAATTGACAAAAGATAATAATTAAAAACAAAGTGTGAACTTATATCTAAGAAAACATTGTATATACACAAATCACAATAGTTATTTCATAAACATTACCAAGATGGAGTAGTGAAAATTACTTTGTCAAAAGCGCCATCTCGTAGAAATCAAGAATTTCAACGTGGTGAAAATTAAAATCTTGCTAGATTTATATTTGTGAATTTGACTTTTCTATCAAATGAAATAAATTAATAAAAGAAAAAACTACTCAATTTATAAATGGACAGTTTAGCATTAACCACATCTAGAATAATTCAAATATTAATATGCATGAATGAATACAAAAACAATTGATACAATATAAATCATCATTAATGAAGTGTAAGCAAGCTGCTTAAATGAAAATAATACTTTACAGTAAGCATATTTAAAAACATAAATATTTAATTTGAAGAAGATCTCAAACTTACTTTCTTTTTTTATTTCATGATGTATTAAGTAAATCTTTTAAGTAACAGTTGTTTTGCAAAGATATTTTTTGGGATCCGATAATGTTTAAATTTTAGTATTTATGAGCAGTTTTTTCATGCAAATATGCTTTACACAGATGGATAATCGTGTAATGATATGTTAGGCAGAGGCGGTCAATTGTGTAGTGAGGGAGGTCATCTGTACATATACCGTCTACCAGTAAACTGCCGACAATCATTACGAGATGCTATCGAATCGAATATACTTGTGTGATAATCTGTAATATAATAATAAGTTATTATTGTGACATAACGGCCTGCCAGCATCAAACGTAAGAACTACCTGCAGTCGCGCCAAGATTGGTATCCTGTTACAGCCAATAAGCGATCAGTTGCCACCGTCATCGTCAGTAGAAAAGTCGGACCATTAAAGGGAAGAATGCATACGCCACAACGAAATTAAGAAGACAGAAGATGGTTTGAAACAGGTGAAAGAATTCATTCGGCTCTTTCAAGCCGAACGAGAACCAAGAGAAGAAGATGAGTGTGATCTCATTGAAACGTCACCAGAACAGTCCTTCCAAAGACCAGAAAAACACGGTACGATGAATCATGCGGTGACCATAAAAACATCAGGGTATATATTACTGATTTATCTTAACAAGAATAAGATAGACTGTAAGAGCAATAAATATCATAACAAACATTTAAGGCTAATAAAAGGATATGACAAAAAAGTCAAAAATGCACTGTATAACCAAACAAGTATAAATAAATATCCACCCTTCGAACTAATAATTGTATCACAAGTTCGAGGCATTCTCTTAGTTAAGGTATCCAGATAATCGACGTCGATTTGATTCCGAGTATTTTATCTGATATAAACTCATGGTGGTTGTAGTCAGGACTCTGCGGTGGCCATTCCATTATTGTAAGAACTCCTGCCTGAGTTTGTTTTACAAAACATGCTTTTACAATCTTCGCTGTATGTTTTCGGATCATTATAATGCTGGTACAGAAATCTGTCATCAATCAATTCACTTCCTTAGGAACACCAAGATCTCTTAAAATTTGCAAATACACATCTTTTGTTATTTTTGTGTCGATTTTAATTATTTTGCCCACCGGAGACGCTTCCGTTTATGTATTTGGAAATTTTAGCGACTATACTTTTTAGCTCTGCCTCTGTTATTTAGCGTTGAGTATTAAATTCTACTATTGATGGAGCGGTTAATTGACGATTTCTTAATAATACCATTTTCAAGTATTGATCTCTACCTTTAGATGTTACTCTAGATCTTCCACTGCGTTTCCAGTCTTGCAAATGCCCCGCTTCGTCTTTCTTAACAGTTTGTCGCGATACGCGAAGTTGTGTTTTTAGACGATTTGATGCTTTCATATTATGTAGGGAAACTATTTGAGACCTAGTTTCTAAGTCTAATTTTCACTATTGCACCGAATTTATAGCGTACACTATATTATTATAATCTCGATTATTCTATCGAAACAGAGTTTAAACTATGGTTACAATTGTCTGTACCATTCCTTAGGTGTGTAAACACACCCCGATTTAATGAAACGTAAACATATTTAGCACTACTATTCGTTTCTCAGTACTGTAATCATCAGGAGGGATAGCGAGAGGTGTGGTTGCACACATACCATTTAGAGTCTTGAAACTTTATGTTAAACCTATTGCTTTCACTACTATTAATGCTGTCCGAACTAACGAAAACTTATTCATTCATATATTTTTCTTATTGAAAGAATTTCTTAGTAATAACTTATCTGTATAATAATGCAATTTCTCTTAATTCTAAATGTTCCTATGATTTACGACATAATAAACAGTTTCTGGGTAGTTATTCTTAGATTTATTACAATTTTGCGAGTGCGATTAAACTTTTTAGCGGTAGTGTATATATTTTTGTTCAGAATGTTTTATATTTGCATATCTTACTAATTATATCTCGTCCTCATCTAACAAACATTGTGAATAGATGGATTTGAGATTGGTATAGAAAGAATTGAGCCGGCAATTAATTTCTCAATGTTTTTTTTAATTTTATTTAATGTAGTTATAGAGTATAACGTGTGCAACATTTCCATCCCCCTTTTTTCATTTACTGACTTTTATATAATTCAGACTAGTTTGGTGTAAGTTTAACTTTTCTAAATTCTACATTTCACTCTGTTTGTTTGCAATTTTAAATATACTTTACAAATAAAAACTTTTAGCTTTCTATAAAATAACAGAGGCCGCTCTGAATTGCCAGTACCTAGCCAAATCAAAATTCTTGAAGCTTGTGATCCCCTTCAACATTTACCAAGTTTTTCAAACCTCTGGTTCTCTTTCAAAGAAAAAACAATATAATGAGAAATTATTACCAAATTTTGCATCTTATACAAAAATAATTTGATGGAAGATGAAGGTGAGTGTTAAAGTGAAACACTTGAATTACGGCAACAATTTTTTATTTTTCACGACTTTCCCCTACAACATTAATACACTTGGACCACCGACGCTGGAATGCCATTATACCAGTTTTATAATCATCAGCATCAAGGTCTTCAAAATGCTAATCTACTTCTACAATAACTTCTTCCCCTGTCTTGAATTTCCTTCCGACGAAAAACAGCTTCAGTTTCGGGAATCAGAGAAAGACTGAAACGGTTAGATCCGTTGAATAGGATGATTGGGGCACAACTTGAAATCATAAGTCATCCAGTTTTTCCTGAACAATGCGAGTGGCGGTGCATTGTCGAGTTATTGCGAGTGTTTTTTCGGGAATTGCAAATTTCACTTTGTCCAGAAGTACAGCAGAATATGTGCTGTTGTTTTACGAGATAGTCTATAACTAGTTACCGTTCCAGCCGAAAGAAACCTCTTGGTTTTCTGAGATTGCCATTTTGATTCTGGAACATAGTAATGGAACCAAGTTTCATCAACAGTAACAAAGCGTTTTTGCGCCGTTTTGCTACGGTCGACGAAACTTGGCTCTACTAAGTTGCCATTAAAGAGCTTCAAATTATCGTTGGAAATTCGCACTCTTTCACGTTTTTGATCTGCATTCAGTAAACGGAGCACCCACCTGGCAGAGTTTAGACATGCTTAATTCGACATGTAAAATATGGTGTACATGTTCAGTCAACATGTACACAATCTTGGGAACTCTTCTTCAGTCACGTAACACATACTTTCTGGAATTGTAACATGTTATGGTGGTCCAGGATGTTCTTCATTTTCATGATTCATGTCGCCAACAACCTAGCGGCTAATCGTAAGCATTCGAAGGAGCATCGTTGCCCAATATTGGCTACATGTCCGCCAAAATCTCAGTTGTGTTCATTTTCTCAAAAAACAAGTACTGAATTTTACAACTTTCACTAAACTCGTCTTCTTTAAGCAACTGTATCTGTCAAACTTAGACGATATTGGAAATTTAAATAGCCTCTTGTAAATGCATAGCCTACTAGAAAATATTGCCAATTTTTTTCACAAACAACCATATATTATTTGTTTTGTATTCGTATTATAACTGTAAATTCTGTTGACAATTTTCTTTAGGATGTTTTGCATCAATATGTCTCTGTACACGTATTTTTTTGTCTGATTTGTACCCACATTGCGAACACCCAAATCGTTTTATTTTCCCGTCAGAATGTTTCGAATTTATATGTTTTTCTAAGCGCCTTTTGTACTTTGTTTGGTGCCCACATTCACCACAAATATACCATTTCCCGCGATGTCTTAAATTCACATGATCTCTCAAATTCCGTTTCTTGTTTGTCTTATACTCGCACTCCTTACATTTAAATGCATCTAATTCCTCTTTACAATGTTTCGCATCAATATGGGCTTTTAAATATTGCTTGTGGATTGTTTGATATTCACACTCCGAACATTCAAATCTTTCTGGTTCCCCTTCAGAATGTTTTACGAGTGTATGTTTTTTCAGGCATGATTTCCAACGCGTTTCGTAGTCACAATTCGAACATTTAAATCGTTTCACTTTCTCTACGGAATGTTTGAAGTTTATATGTTCTCTCAAACACCATTTATATTTCGTGTCGAACCCACATTCAAAACATTTAAATCGTTTTGGTTCCCCTTCAAGATGCATTCTCTTTATATGTTCTTTCAAATATCGCTTGTTACTCGTTTCGAATTCACAGTCAGAACATTTTAATCGTTTTGGTTCACCTTCACAATGCATTCTCTTTATATGTTCACTCAAATACTGCTTGCAACTCGTTTCGAACTCACATTCAGAACATTTAAATTGCTTTGATTCTCCTTCACGATGCATTCTATATACATGTTGTCTCAAATTGCGTTTGTAACTTGTTCGAAACTCACAGTCAGGACATCTAAATTGTTCCAATTCATCTGCACGATGTTTTATATTTGTATGTTTCCTTAAAGACGATTTATGGTTTGTCCTGAACTCGCATTGCGAACACGTAAATCTTTTCACTTTCTCTTCAGAATGCTTGATATTTATGTGTTCTTTTAAATAATATTTGTGGTTTGTTCCAAACTCACATTCGGAACATTTAAATTGCTTTGGTTCTCCTTCACGGTGCATTCTATATATATGTTGTCGCACATTACGCTTGTTACTCGTTTCGAACTCACATTTGGGACATTTTAATCGTTTCACTCCTTCCGCAGGATGGTTTGCATCTGTATGCCTCTTTAGATAAAGTTTGTGGTTTGTTTTAAATTCACATTGAGAACATTTAAATCCTTTCACTTCCTCAGAATGTTTGAAATTTATATGTTTCTTTAAGTAATATTTGTGGTTTGTTCCAAACTCACATTTAGAACATTTAAATCGCTTTCGCTGCCTTTTACAGTGCTTTATAATTGCATGTTCTCGCAAATAGCACTTGTTATTCGTTTCGAACTCGCATTCAAAACATTTGAATTGTTTTATTTTCCCTGCACAATATTCTTTTGCGTACAATTTGTAACTTGTTTTGAATTCATTTTCAGGGCATATAAATGGTTTTACCTCTTCCACGCGGTGTTTTCCATTAATATTCTCGTCTGAATATAATTTGTAATTTGTTTCGAGTTCACTTTCTAAACACATACACCCATTCGCTTCTTTAAGTGAATTGGTATCATCGCCTACACAGTGTTTTAGTTTTAAATGTGTCTTCAAATGCGATTTAAATCTTGTCCTGTACTCACAGAGATAACATTCACAGATTTCTTTTCCTCCTTCCACGTCATTATGGATATTTATCAAATGCAATTTAAGGCTCTTCCTTTCCTTGAACCTTCTATGGCAAATGGTGCATTTGTATACTTTCACTTCATGTTTGTTTGTGTGATTTTTAAAGTCGCCTCTGTATCTTGTTTTATATTTACAATACGCGCATTCGAATAAGTTACTCCGTTTGTTGTATCTGTTTAAAAGAGGCGGACGTCTTTTTATCTTTACTGTTTGATGAATCGATGCTGGTAGGATACGAATCCTAAAAATAAATGTATTTATTACGAACTTCGAACATGTCAGCTTAGATATAATTAATAGAAAATAGAACTGCGATTAAATAGCAGAGTAGATCAAACTTTTGCTTAAATTTATAAAGGAGGTGGCACATAAAATAATCTTACCTGACATTTTTCTCGCGGCAATAGTGTCTGTGGTAATCTAAATATTCCCTTTCGTCCAAGTAGATCTTGCAAAACGCACATCGAACGATTTCTAAAAGTGTATAAAAACATAAAAGTTACATCCAGCTGTTGCCCAAACAAAAAGTGCGTGGCATTGTGGTAAAATCTTGAGCTATTTTAATGAAAAGAAAGTACCCTAGATTGATATACGATTTAGGGGAAAGAATTAGATCAGTGTCTGCTAAACCGTGTGTCGTGAAAAATTTAAAAATGAAGGTAAAAAAAGGTGCGAAGATACCATACCACAGACCGTCGGAACGTGATGGTAGATGAGGAGTTACGTGTTTATTTATTTAATTTAGAGTAGCAATTTGATAAAATACTTTCTTAAGTTCTAATTGCATCATTCTCACTATACCTTGTCTTAGAAGCAGCGATTCCAACATTGCGCCAAAATAGTACCTATTTTAAAGAGATTTCATTGGTTCTTGAACAGGTAAGTTAACTGTGGATAAATGAATGCCAGATATCCGCCGTTTTTCATAACCTGTAAACATTTAATTACAGTTTTGCATTGTTTTACTATATTTTTCTGTATTATTTAATAAAATCTGTGCTTTTAAGTACAAAAATAAAATGAGTGATCACCAAGGTTCTAGCATTTATTTGTATATAATTAAGAAAAGGATTAATATTGTTGGCAAACTACTACATTCACAAGTGGTTTATGTTTCATTTTTATGGTAAGTTACATTTTTAAGCTACGTTTTCCGCGTTTTAGCGGAATATTTGAATCACTCCTTCTTATTCTGAGACAAGGTATTGTACAGTATTGTGCAAATTAATGGAACCATGACTATTTTTTTAGTTTTCTGCATGTGGCAACATTGTTAAGTCAGTTCTGACAGTAGTTTTATGTCAAAAAAAACATAACCCATATCACTGGGAACACATTACACAGTTATTCAGTGCGTTTGTTCACATATATTCTTTCAAAGTTCATAATTTGATTTATATTGTGCTTTTACCGTTTGTTCGCGATATGGATATTACGTCCAGAAAACGTGAGAAGATTGTGACATTAAGTGAGCACACTTCAATGACACCGAGAGATATTGCTCAGGAATGTGGTGTTAGTTAAGGAGCAGTAAGCAAGATCCTAAAGCAAAAAAAGAATACCGGAATAGCTGAAGTGAAACGAGCGGGAAAATGCGGGAGAAAGAGGAAGATGACACCCCGAGATGTCACTTTTTGGTCAGAAATAGCAAGCTGAACCCAAGAAAAACTAGTTTTGAACTACGAAAAGACTTAGCCGACACTGGAGTGAAAGTGCATGACTCGACAGTTCGTAGGAGACTTTTAGAGTCTGGAAGAAAAGACATTCGACCACAGAAGAAACAACTCCTCACTCAACGAATGATGAAGCAGAGGCTTATTTGGGCCAATAAATATGCTGGATGGAATGAGGAAGACTGGAGAAAGGTGTTGTTCTCAGACGAGTCCCATTTTTTGGTGCAGGGACAGTGATCAAAATTCGTGAGAAAAAGTAGAGATGAAAAACTCACTGCAGCTCATATCGATCAGACTGTCAACCATCCTGTAAAGAAGATGTTTTGGGGATGTTTTTCGTACATGGAGACTGGATCACTGGTGCTTATAGAAGGCATGATGAACAGCCAGAAATATAAAGAGCTACTATATAAGTATTTGCGAAAAGATCTAAAGAAATGTGAGCCAAACGGGGGTGCAATTTTCCAACAGGACTCAGCTCTATGCCACAAATCGAAGGTTATGGTCAAATATTTCAAGGAATATAATAATAAATATTAATTAATAATTTTTATTCAACACAAAAGCAAGACAAAATAAATTACAGGAAACATTCAAATAATCCCTCCATTTTGTACTAAGCAATACCTTAGTCTATTATAAGAACTCTTTCTAACGTTACCCAATGGCCTGTCAGTAAGTACCGCATATTCAGCAGCTACTCCTTCTTTCAAGGAATTAGTATCTGCGTGGCAGTTTTTGTAAATTTTACTCTTAAGAAAGAAGTCGCAAGGTGCCAAACCAGATGATCTTGCTGGTCAATTTATAACACCACCTCTACCAATCCAATGATTTGGAAATAAATCATTTAAAAAACATATAAACCAAAGTGCGCGAAACTACCGTCTTGTTGAAATCAGATCTCCTAATCTTCTCTCACGACTTCTTCCGATGCACGTTCTACCTTCGTTCCTGAAAGTTCTAAATATGTCACTGCATTTAAGTTTCCTTCAATTTCAAATGATCCGATGTTATTAAAAATTCCAGCCGTTGGCTTTTTGAGGATACTGAGTCCTGGTCGGCATATTAATTTTAGGAATTTATGAGCTCAATATCATGTATTATATGTATTTGGTTCGTTATTAAGTACACTCATCAGTGAGACATATCGATGACAGTAAGCAATGATTATTGTTAGCGCGCTCTGGTAGTTCATAACAAAACGTACCTCTATGTTCTTCATCAAGTAAAAATTTCTTGATAACATTATGCTTTATATGGGTAATATTTTTATATTTTCCATATCCATAACCCATAATCCGCATCTACCATCGACAAAATATGCTCTTCTGTGCCGTCAACTGGTTGCCTATTTCCTGTGATATGATTGTTATTTAGAATATTTTATTCATCATTGTTATCATTCACCACTCCCACGTTCCGATTTTACAGAAATATTTACATGTCTTTCAACATTTTCCAAATATTTCTGCAGATGGTATAGGTCTAGCAAGAAATTTAGCGATAAAAGATCTCGAACTCGTCGCAAACTAGGGCTACTATAAAAGATTTTCACCGCAATAACTTTTTCTTCGTTGGTATAATTATTCATTGTTCCGCAAATAAACCTCAGCTCAAGCTTTAACCTCGAATTTTAGTCACAAATAAACAAACAGCAACACAGAAATTTAGTTACATACGTAAACTAATTACGACATAATTTGAAAAATGCTGTCTGATTTTAAAATCGAGGCTAATCATATTTAAAAACTGACGAACTTTAAAGTAGTAACTTAAAATAAAAATCGCACTTTTAGTGTTGTTAATATCATTTGATTCGCAATAATTTTCACTTTCTATTGATACTATTACATCTTCTGTCGTAAAATGGGCAAGCAACAATCATCAAAAACGCTTCATACCACATTAGATTCCTTTGTTCGACTTTGAGAATGAACGGACGGTATGTACCGATTGATTGCAGAAGAAATTTAATGTGAAGAAGAGGGTGATACGCACAACATAAGTCTATAGAATGCGAGGAGAAACTCACAAAAAAATGTGGAGAAAGTATAATAGGCTAGTTAAGGCTAAGAATAATAGTTGCATATGAGTAAAGAGGGAGTATTTACACAATATACAGGGTCGGCAAGTAAAGTCGGTACGGATGTCGCAACCATGATTTATGTGTAACACGTGATTGCTGAGAATCTTTGTATATCATCAGCAACCACGTGTTACACATAATTATCGTTGCTGCTGGTTTGTAAAATGGTGTCCTTTTACACGATAAACTGCCAGTAAGGCGCCTTTTTCCCGCATAATAACGTCACGGCGACGAAAAATATCTATCGAAATGCGAAAGGTTGTGTATGTGTCTGCTGGGTATAAAAGCACACGGATTCGACAGCCAGTCAGTATTCTAAGGTACTTGTAAGTATACAAATTTATTTTATTTAAATGTCTTCATTTTATTCATTCGATGGTGGGCCTTTTGCGGATAGGCTTACGGTCAATGAGAGCAGTATTCATGAGAAACCATGTTTTGGCAAAACCAGTTAAATCTGTGTTCACAACATCCTGCATAATTAACAATTTTAAAACTTGCAGTTGTGTTGCAAATTGCTATCGTTGTAGAAGCAATTAGCAACCACCAGTGACGATGCAGAAGTGGTCATGTGCGTAAACATAGAAGAAAATAAAAATAAATCTCTCCGTGATATTGCGGAAGAAACAAGTAAAACTATGTCCGCTCGGTTTTAAAGGAAATATCGGTCATATAAATACCAGAACCACAAAGAAATTTTTGAAGGGGATTACTTTGCGGACGACCCGGGCTTTTACAGAGCACAGAGAGCCAATTTCATCAAATTATTTATTCCAACGACAAATGCCCTTCCTCGAGGAGGTTCAATGTTAAACTTACGATGAAATGTACGTCGCACTGAATTAGCAGATTCTTTTACTAAACTCACAAATGCGAAAAATCTTATGTTGCATTAGTAGCCATTTTGGTTACAACTGATGCTGCTGTACGACGCTGAAACGCTTTAACGGTAGTATTTGCAACTTTACAGCATCCTCTTTCAAATGTAATTGAAAAAATGAAATATAGCGTATAGTGCGCGAAGTGTAGTTCATAGAAACTGTCTTTATGAATCATTCTGTATTATGAAGATATGACAACAAAGGATGGATGATACTCCCAGCTGCGTATTACTTTCTAAGGTGCGACTAAACTATAGACATAAATCCTTGAGATTGTAGTGCTGAGTAATTTCGGTGAAAGAAAATAAGTTATGTGACAAAAGAACAACAA
Organism: Dermolepida albohirtum; assembly: GCA_031893035.1. Classification (NCBI taxonomy): domain Eukaryota; kingdom Metazoa; phylum Arthropoda; class Insecta; order Coleoptera; family Scarabaeidae; genus Dermolepida; species Dermolepida albohirtum. The sequence continues at coordinate 33,012 of JAVIWB010004551.1, read as the reverse complement.
ATCAACACCAAATTTCTCGTGAAATTAAGCGAAACATCAGTCAAGATTGTACGTAGCTTGTCGAGTACGATTCTGAGACCAAAAGGCAAAGCATTCGATGTATGGGAAAATAAAATCGCGACCACCGAAAACTAAAATATTAAAGCCGCAGAGCAAAACGATTCACTACTGTAAATGACCATATATTTAATCTGAAGATTTGAAATTTAAAATGGATTTTTACACTTACTTTTCATAGAAAATTTTCCATTAGTTCTATTAGAGCACACGTTTTTGTGTTTGACCAAGTATACCTCCGATTTAAATCCCAAACAACAAAACGTGCAGGCAAATATGTTTTCAATGAGATTCTCTGTGGTAGGGACGAAATTCTTTTCAAAATCTTCATTAAGACCATATTCTTCCCCAAAATAAACCAAGAGTTCTTCACCCTCCGGAATTTCACGGATGCTGCGATAGTACATGTTATTTCCATATTGAAATGCCTGTAGATTGTTCTCCGAAAGGCTCTTTGCAGAACTGATGTACCCCATCCAATGCGGAGATTTTGCTTGGTTATCACAAAGTACTAATTTACCTCCTCTTATTTTCCAATAACCTCCTGAAGTGTACAGTCCAATGAAAGGACCTAATTTCACACCTTTTGGTAAAACTTTCAATGTAAATATTCCTAGATATCCTACAGATTCTTTTATTTCCAAGATTTCTTTAGGAAGCCCTTGGCTTGTTTCATTATCTAGATGATCACTGGTATTCCTATCCAAAATATGCACGAGCATTTGACATTTGGTACAATAGTCTTCGTAATGCTCGTGGCATTGATCGCAATCTGTTGATTAAATTTATTTACATTAAAAACTTCCAAAGAAACTATTATTAATGATTAATAAAGCATGGATTGCCATCTTCTGTTTTATACAGGGAAACACTTAATAAGTTTATAATTAATATTCAAATTATATATGAAGATTTCCTTTTGGAAAGCGAGATTAATGACATTCATGTGGAAGGACGTCCAATGTGTGTATCTTCACAGGAGATTATTTTCCTGCCTTTATTTCTTTTCGTCAATAGTAATGGTACAAAACCAAGCTTATTTTAAGAAATGTAAATTATGGTTTTACAAGAGTGGTAATCTTAAGTAAAGTTAATTTACAAGCATGTCTTTCAATTGTACTATATTTTGAATAGTTTAAATGTGGTAAACTTCCAAGATAATATAATAAATATAATATCATAGTATATTATTCAAGATAAAATCAAGCATAGTAAAACATATTTTTTATTAGTTTATATTATTTTACTCTTTTAATGTTTACCATTAAGTTTATTTGATATGGGAAAAGGTAGTAAAAAAATTAAAAAAATGCTGCTAATAAAGAAAACTCATTTATATATTTATTTGATCAAAAAATTGTTTTAAATTCAATTTCTCATTTATAAAATATGGTATATACGTACATACAGTCATGTGCACGAAAATTTAAGACCACTGCCAGTCTTAAATTTGCTGAAATATCAATTTATACATTAAAGAAATTGAAGTTTATTGAACTCTTTATTTCAACATGTTACATATCCAGAACATTAAATAAATAGGTTTCTTAGTACCAAAGAGAAAATAAAAGTATTTATATTCTAGGACAGACAAAATAATTGTGCATTAAAATAACAGTCATGGTAAAATATTAACCAAATGTCATTTCTGCTTAGTAAATTGGATTGAAACACATTATATTTTGTTGCTTGACCTTTGTTGTTTATCACCTCTTGACACCTGTGGGGCAACGAGTTCACCAATTGCCTACATGTCTGCTGAAATTGATTGCCTTTTGGTTTGGCATATTCTCCATCAGATACAATCTTCTTCAACTCCACCCATAAATTTTCAATGGGATTTAAATTTGGCGATTGTGCCGGCCAACCCATAACGCGAACGTTATTTCGAAACCATGTCTTCGCATTAGGAGAAACATACTTCGGATCGTTATCCTGCATATACAACAATCTTAGTGACATTCCTCCCTCTGCATATGGTACAAGCACAGTTTGTAATATATTCATATAGACATCAGCATTCATTATGCCTTCTATCTTGTGCAAAGGGGCTACGCCATACCACTAAAAACACCCCCACAGCATGATGCTTCAGCTTCCGAATTTTACCGTCTTTTTGGTGTACTTCGTACATGTTGTTGGTATCCACCGGAATTAAATAAAACTATTTTCGCTTCATCGGACCACAGTACATTACGCCACTTTTTTCGTCCCATTGCACGTGTTCATGAGCAAAAGACAATTAGCTTTGTATTTGTCTTTTATTTAATAATGGTGCCTTCCTAGGCCTTCTTGTACGCAATTTTCCTTCAATCAATCTTTGTCTAATGGTAGAGGTGCTTATACAAACATGTAACTCACCTTTAATTTCAGTTAAACTTATGAATGGCATCTTCTTTGCACAAGTTATAATATTTCTGTCTTCCCAATGACTAGTTTTCCTTTTTCCACCACGATTTTCTTTCACTTCTTTCCAGTTCTTAGCACTTACAATCATTTTTGCAGAATATGAGAGTAGCAGAATAACTTGTAGCTTTTGCCTCTATTAAGTAGATCGAGTATAATTGTTTTTTTTTCTGACAAACAATGTTTTGCTCGGTCATCATATATATTCAGGGATTTTAAATAATTTCAATACAATTGCATCAAAATCGTCCGTTGTAAATGTTATTTATAAGCATTAATTTAGGACAGCTATTTTCGTACACATGACTGTATGTTTTATAATTTTAAAGAAAACACATCTGTAATAGTAATTGGTCTCCTGCAACTATAAAATTAATTTAACCTAATCGAATGACATTTCTTAAATTTCTAATTCTATCTTTTCATGTTTTCCAATTTAGTGTTTGATATTTTATTTAGTTCAAAATCAATTTATTTCTTAAAATGTGTAGTTTTTTCTCACATATTCATTTTAAAATAATTATTTTCAAATTTAGATATATTATGGAGTTATTAATTTATGGAATAAGAAAGCCTGATGTGTGTATGTTTAACCAAACAGAATAGTTACACAGTAATTGAATTTAATAGATTATATTTACTTCAACAAGTCTATCAAAAAGAATTTCTTTTGATGATTCTTGAATATAATTTTTTAATATAAATATAAGAAAACTAAGCTAGCTATATTTATGCCTTGGAAACACACATTCTACTTACATAGTAGTTCTTCATTCCATTCGATTTTTACATTATGAGGTAACACAATTTCTTGTATTTTAACTTCCTCTTCTATTTTGAGTGGTATAAATCCCTGGTTGCCAATGTTGAATTCTTTTATATCACATGTGTTTTCTATTTTAATATTGTCACTCACGCTATTAACAATTTTGGATAATTCTGTTTGATTATGTTTGAAATCATCATTTTTGTCACTTAATCCAAATAAATTATTTTCAGTTATTTTAATATTAATAGTAGATTCAGAAACGATTGTTTTCTTGTCTTGGTAATCATCTAGTTCATATTCTTCCTTTACATTTGATATAGAATTTAAAAATATTGAATTATTGATATCACATTTTGCATAATTTTCAGACATTATTAACTATTAATGTTTCAATATTTATTTAACCAAAACTTTAAATTGGCGAAAGAAAACAATTAAAAACAAAGTATTATAAAATCAATGCCTGTAAAAAAAATATTCATTGAATATTGAATGTATACACGTTACAAGAGACAATTATTGATAAATTGTCATTTTGAAAGCTAAATAAATAAAGAGTCCCTAATAATAGAACATTTTGACAGCGCCATCTCGTAAAAATCAAGAATTTCTGCGTAATTTTTTTTTTTTTGTATAAATATTACAGAAACATTTAAAAGAAAAACCCTAAAAAATATAACTACTTTTAATGTGGTTACAAAAATTGGCTAGCCAAAAAATAAATATTCTATACGTTAGAAATACAGAAATATTCTTACTCCTAACTAGTAAACAATTTCTAGTTTTAAAAAAGGACAGTTATATTTAAGTTTTTATAATAATGTACAAAATTCGATATTTCGATCGTTACGAAAATCGAACTGCAGTTACAATAATTATTAGAAAAGTTAGAGTTTTTAAACTTTTAACTTCCAACTCAAAAATAAATTAATAGAAAACTAGGGACTTTTGTTTTTTAAAAACTGTCTTGTTCTAAAAAATTAAATTTTCTTAAAACCGTTGTATATCCATTTAGATTTTAAAAATCGCGATGTTCATTTGTTTTTATTTGTAAAAATTGTAATTTTTTAGTGTGAAATAATTAATTATCTTCAGCTAATTTATTTGCGTTAGAATGTGTTTACTTGTATGTTCCCAACAAAACATTTAATCCTCTTTTTTTTGGATGAAATCAAAATAAAAAATAAATTTGTGAAGCATATCTTTAATTATAAATAATGGAACCAAAAACACCTAAAGTAGCTATTAAAATTTCTTTTATTCTCTCAGATGAAGGTAAATGTTCTAAAGATATGCAAAAAGCATTTGAGGTATGAAAGCAGAATGTGGATACAAAAAACTAAAAGTTCCATAATTTTTAGATGTGTTCACAACATTCAATGGATGTAAATTGGATAGACAATGTTAATGCTTTGCATCTACATGAATTACAAAAAAATAATTTTATTGTATTTGAACAATTTAAAGGAGAAATATTTGAGAAAGTGAGAAATACCAAAAGTGTGTAAGTTTAAGATAAATGTTGAACCTTACGTATGTTATTCTTATATATTACAGTAGTATTATAGGCCCCTTGTGTTTACTTAATTGTTTATCTGAAGGACGTCCTATACCAAATGGATCTTGGCCAATATACAATATGGCTATGGCTGATTGTTTTATTACATGTTCTCATATAAAAAAAAATATGAAAGCAGACATAAAAGCTAAAGTACAAACAATGGGTGGTTATTATATTGATTCAGTTTATCGAACTTGTACTCATTTGGTAACAGACAGTGTAAAATCAGAAAAATATTTGGTACGTTTCTTAAATAGTTTTGTTTTCAAATAGGCATTGTATTTTTTTTATTTAGAAAGCTACTGAAAATGAAATAAAAATAATGCTGCCAGAATGGGTAGATGCAGTTTGGGAATCTAGTCAATCATCTAATATTTATTGCAAAGATAAGAAATTTGAGAGTTATCATTGTTTACCTTTACAAAATTTAAACATTTGTATAACAGGATTTTCTCTATTGGAAGAACGAGAGAGATTTAAAAAATTAATACAAGAAAATGGTGCAAAGTATTCAGGACAACTGAACTTGCACATAACAGATATACTGATTTGTAAAGAGTATAAAAAGTAAATAACTGAGAGTATATCATAATCTATATGTTCATGTTTTTAGAAATACTGCCAGTGAAAAATTTAAAGCAGCAAAGAAATCAAGAAATGTAAAGTGCCTTACCTCGGACTGGATTACAGACAGTATAATAAAAGGATATGCCCTTCCCGAAACTGGTTATCTTGTAAATAGAGGAAGTTCTACTCCTACTAAGGCCGGGGGATTTTTTAATCCCAGTTTTTCAACATTGAGTGCTATCGGAGATAACACCCATTTATCTGTAGAGCGCAGTGTTTTGCAAGATACAATAAATATGACGAATATTTCAATTGACAGCAAGAAACGAAAAAGTATGTTATCATAGATTTTTTATTTATTAGGAATTAAATTATAAATGTACAAAAACTAAATTATTACATTAATCTATTTTTGCAGGTGAATTAATGAATGATATTAATGATGCTAGTTCTTTGCTAGAATGCACCTCTCCACTATCTAAAAAGGTGATTGATTTTCAGAAATTAAATTTCCTGTCGTTTTTGTTTCCGATTCGTCCTTAATCACTAACTTAAATAGAGCCTTATTACAGTATAGTAACATTCCACGAAGGCTCTATGTATACAATTTCAACTACTTTCTTTATGAATAAAGCAATTTACATTTTTGTGTTTTTCTTTAGGGATTACGTAATTCATCTGCAGCAAAAATCGATGATAATTTTCAACAAGAAAATAAATCCACATCAAAGAACAACTCGGAAATCATGGTGCAGTATTTGAAACCTACCTTAACAAGTAAGCAATTCGATTCATTAGAAACATTAATCAGTCATTAAAATGTAATTTTCATCAATAGAATTTCAGCAGACGCATACAGTACCTGGCAACTGAATTATTTAATTGAACTATTCAACTATTCACGTGTAATACAAGCCGTTTGTATTTAAATGTATTTCAAATTTCTTTTGTAAATGGATTTAGTTGTATAGAGAGAATCTATTCCTAGAAAAAACAACCGTAATATTATTGGGACAATTCCCTTATTATCGGTTTTAAGTCAGATAACTAATAGTATCTAAACAAATAAATAATAAAATATGTGACAACAGTACAAATAATATCCAATTGTAATTTATTCGGAATTGGAAAAGTGAAAGATATTAGTAGCGCGGAGAAAATTCAAGTAGAGACTTTATTAGAATTATTAAATATTATTTATTAATAATTATTAATGCGGGTAAATATTCCATTAACATCGAGTGGTCGCAATCATTGCCATGGTGTCCGTAAAACCACCGAGAGAGACGACTGGCTAATTACAAAAACAGCATTCAAAATCTTCTGATAGGGGACTGATAGATAAATTGAAAGTGCATAATATAAACAGATCTGAGTGCACGATGCGATCACGATTGTACACTGTCGGAATCAAACTTTGCAGATCAGCCAAGAAGCCTAGGCTGATAACAACAATGAAGAAAACATGCCTGCAATTGGTGAAATGTTACAGTTGCAGATTGTGAAAAGGTAAATGAGTACAAAATTTCGTCTTTAATAATTCAGTTCTTGAAGATATCAATTTTCATATTTACATATCACATTCTCTTTGCAACAGGTGATCTTCAGTCTTGAAGTAATGTCAGAGAGTGTTAATTTCATTAGATGAAAACCCAAGGAATGTTAGTAATGTACAGAAAAACATTAAACAGCTACCATCAGTCATGCATAATCGCAAGTGGCACTGAACTTCTGCATTTTGTGGAGACCACTATGAATCAAGTGCAATATACATAAAAGGTTACTGAAACTGTATTTTTGCTCTTTCTAAACTCACTAAATAAAGGACTATAAATTTTCATGCGGGGTGAAGCACCGTGCAATGTAGGGAAATCGATAAAAAATCTCTCACCTGATTTAAATCCGTTTGAAAATGTATGGAATATGTTGAAAAAGTTTACGTACTCTGTCCAAAACTTAACAATAGCAGTTGTATTCAGATAATATTCACAGACATTGACAAGAGAATGCAAAACTGCACGAAAAGGTATAAACTTGTATTTACAATATGCCAGATAGTATTAGCCTAGTTATTAAAGCCAAAGGAAAATACACAAAATATTAATGTAATATTTCCTATGAAGCGTAAATAAACGTTTTGTATTAGTAATATGTACCTGTTTTTGTTTTATTTTTGATAAATTTGAAAAAAGACCAAATTCAGGAACTTCTAATTCAATTGCAAAGTACTGTATATAGTTGATGTTTATATTTGTACCGACTCTCTTTCCATGTACTTAAATTGTAAAATGAAAACATGCATTTCTTCACACTGTTCAGATCAGCAAGAATTACTACAGGATGGTATCGACTTCTTCAACACAAAGGGTGAAATCAATCGGTCAAATAATAGCCAACAACTCAATGTTAACTCAAACACAACTACAAATACTACAGCTTGCTCGGTAACGGTTACTACTCAAAATAACTCAACCGAAATCAATTCGATACTTCAGGGATTGAAGATAACGGTTCAAAATTTCGATGAAGAGCAACAAGCAGAATTCAAATACACTATTGAATCTCTTGGAGGCGAAATAGTTTCGAAATCCTATAAAGGTATCGCTGATTATGCAATTATTCCAGCTTTCAATTCGGAGTTCACTCAAACGGCCAGCGAAATAGTTACCGACTATTGGCTGACTGAATGCTGGAGAGATAATGAACTGAAACCAATTGATTATTATCATAGACCGTTCAAAATCAGAAGCGCCGATGTACTGAAGGGATGCGTAGTCACGATGTCGGGGTATATCGGTATAGAGAGACTCTTCCTAAACAATTTGATTAAAGAACTTGGAGGAACTCCTCAGGAGCAATTTAGCAGAGTAGAGAAAAATGGAATTTTGGCCTCTACGCATCTTGTAAGTTCCGTTGCAAGCGGAGCAAAGTATAAAGCAGCTTTAAAGTGGGAGAAGCCGGTAATTAATAAGGAGTGGCTGTTTCAATGCGCAAGATCGGGGATGTTCGTACCGGAAAGGGATTTCTTGGTCGGCAACTATGAAGGTGTGTTTCAATTTAATCACGATTTTTCTTATCTGTGTTTTATGAACAACTACTTGCCCAACAATGCTTCTTTAGGGCTACACAAAGAGTTACTTAAAATTAAACTATAACAACTCTGAAACTGATCAAATGAATTAATGTTTTTTTTGTAAAGCAATATGGTATACTTAAAGTCCGAATCATTATGGAAACATATTTCCGTTGCCTTTTGATTTTGAAGTACATTGAAACGTCGTTAATTTAATATTTTAAATTGCTTTCAGCTGCGACAATACCGGTAGAAGCATCTGAACAAGAAAGTGTGACGTTTGAAGAACTGCAAACTAAAACTCTGGAACCATGTTCCGTAAATGAAAGTACACTAGGAACTTCTAACATGCAAAATGATAAGCTTGTCACCCCGGAGAAAATACAACCAAGTTTAAGTTTTCAAACTCCGTTATCCAAAAGTTTGTGTGAACAGAACGAAACAGCAGGTATTGTCTTCAATGAAAGAAAAAAGAATAATTGCTAATCTCTTCTTTTCGTATACAGTAACCTTCTCAATCAAATGTAGTACCGCGCAATTAAATTAGGACCACTCGCATTTTTTAGAAATATTTAGAGCTATTTAGTAAGTAGACAGAATATCATATTTTCTTTTATAGTATTGGCGATTATCCCTTACAACTAAAAAATTCTCAAAATTCTAACCAACACTAAACTCTCTTCTTATTTTCACCTGGTTCTCGCCATTCTGAGTGCAGTATTGTCTGTGTTAAGTGAAAATTTTAATGCAGACATCAAATTTGTGAAATATTATAATTAGTTTTAAAATTTTGTGATATTTTAGTTATTCTTTTTTTTTTGTGTTCTGGGGATCGTGATTTTTTGAACAATGGGGAAACACAAAGACATTACAAGAGCAAAAAAATCAACTGGGAACTATTCTCGTTGGAAAATACGAGGGAGCGTTTTTATATTCGCGGAATGAGCGGGTTGTAGAGGGGTGAGTAGGCGCATTGGGGGCGTGGCCTATGCAGCGACTCATGATTAGTATAAATACGAAGTTTCATTGTTATTAGACAGTTAGTCTTTGAGCTATCGTCAACCAAGTAACATAATCAGGAGTGAAAAGTGAAATATGGAAAAAATCGAATATCGTGCCGTTATAAAGTTCCTTACCAGGCAAGGAAAATCAGTCGCGACCATAATGAATGAGATGTCATTGGTTTACGGCGACTCTTGTCCAGGAAAAACCATGGTGTACAAGTGGCATAGTTTATTTAAACAAGGAAGGGAATCCCTTGAAGACGACCCGAGGACGGGCAGGAGCATTGAGGTGACCACGCCAGCCCAGCACTTATCCAAAAAGTTGAACAAATTGTACTCGAAGATGCTCGACTAAAGAAGAAACAACTCGCAGAAATGGTTGGAGTATCCGATACAACAATTTTTAAAATCCTACACGATCATCTCGGCATGTCTAAGGTCAGCGCCAGATGGGTGCCCAGAATGCTCACGCCGCCGCAAAAACAACAGCGCGTAGAGTGTTCGCGTGCATTTTTGGACCTCTGTAATGAAGACAAGGATGGTGTATTGAGTGGAATTGTTACTGGAGACAAAACTTGGGTTCATCATTATGAACCTGAGTCCAAACAAGACTCCATGCAGTGGCATAAAAGGGACACAGCACCTCCCAAGAAATTTAAAGTGTCACAATCAGCTGGGAAACTCATGGCAACGGTATTTTGGGACTCGGAAGGAATATTGTTGATTGATTGTAAAGATAAAGGTGTTTCTATAACCGGAGAATATTACGCTTCAATATTAGAGCGACTAAAAGAAGCCATTAAAGAGAAAAGACGGGGAAAATTGACAAAAGGTGTTCTGCTTTTGCACGACAACGCGCCCGCCACAAGAGCCGCGTTGCGTTAGCTGCCCTGCATAAGGTGGGCTTCGAAATTGTGAATCACCCGCCCTACAACCCAGACCTGGCCCCGAGTGATTATTACCTGTTTCCGAAAATGAAAAAAGAGCTGTGGGGTAAAAAATTTACTGCCGATGATGAAGTCAAGAAGGCAGTTTCGGCGTATTTTGCAGATAAAGAGAAATCATTTTTTTATGAGGGCATAAATAAATTAATTGAAAGATGTGAAAAATGTATCCGTCTTGCAGGTGAATATATTGAAAAAGAAAAATAATTTGGTTTTTTTATTTCCACCCCTTGTCCCCCATTCCGCGAATATAAAAACGCTCCCTCGTACCAAGAAAAGAACGTATTGCTTGTCAGGCAGTGCACAGGGTAGCAAACTTAATTGCAGAAAACCTACCATCCTTCGAGCGGCCGCATTCATTGTGATTAATTGTTAAAATTGTTGAGGATTGGGGAAAGATTTACGTTCATAAAATGTTTCACGTTCTACCTGAATCGCGTTCAGGGGCGGTAACGGAAAATATGCGTTTCATTAGGAGAAAATGGCACGAGCCTTTCTATGAAACTGAACTGGAGTGATTAGAACAGTTAAATATTCTCCATTATGATTTGGTCCCGCATATAAGAAAAGGAGCCAGAGCCTATGTATTACGGCACGGGTATAATGAATCCAGTGCAGTTAATCCGTAATGGAATGAATACTAATTCCATTGATTTTTTAAGTGCTGAAAATGTTTACGAGATTGTGAATCATGCCACAGACCAAAATCAATAAAAGATATGTTTTCTGACAGCAACTTGCAGATATTGCCGTGGCCAGGCAACTCTCCCGACCTAAACCCAATCGAAAATGTTTGGAATAGTTTAAAACGGATTGTTTACTAAACTCCAAATGCGACTATAGCAGCTTTAAAACAAAATATTGAAGATACTCGGCGCAGTAATGAATTTAAAGGAATTAGCTGTGTCATGTATCAAAAGCATGCCGAAAAGAATTGCTGCCGTGATTAAATTTATATTCATATTATTTAAAAATATATATTATGGTGTTAATAAACAATTGTTCACGTCAAGTCGCTATTTTGTCTTATTGCTTATAAAAATAAAACCAAAAAGTTGAATTTATGTGGCAGCCCTAATTTTATTGCGCGGTACTGTACATCATTCGATATTCCGGAGACTAGCTTCCACGTATAATTTCATTTTTCATCCCGTACTAATCTTTTGGTTTGAAACGCTACACTGTCATACTGAAATAAAATTTCAAGTGCATTTTTACTGATGAAACGTTAAATTTTAGATTTTACGCCAAAAAATAAGAGAATCGACAATGACTCTCCAAATATTTGCAGTCAGATTACACCAGTGACTAAAATCATGAATCAGTTCCGTCAGAATTACATGCTAGGCACGCCAACGTCTACGTCGCCCCTTCCGAAAAGGTACGGGGATGTAGATACTCCCAACACCCCGTACGGAGCTTTCATAAGACCGAATCCGTCACCGCATTTGCGCAAAGAAATGCTAAAATGGATAAACACACTTCCAGAAAAAAAGAAGACGGATAGTACGGTATGTATACCTACTGTTGTTGTGTAGTAATTGTTCCATGTGATATTAATGCAGGGGTTCTCAAACTTGTATCAGTTTGCGGCCCACTTACAGGTTTAATATTTTGTCCTGGCACCCTCGTCATAATACTTACGTATAGTGACATACATCAGTCACAGAAATGAAAATAACAGTTAAGAAAAACCTCACAATGTGAAGTTCAAAATTATTAAAATTGAATCACAAGAACCGTCAAACTAAAATATGAAAATACAAAAAAAATATTAAATAAATGGAAAAAACTTCAACAAATAAGTTAATGTGATGAGTGAGCTTGCTGAACACCACACATTTTTTCAAAACGCGGAATAGGGTTTGACGCAGCCAGTTTCATTTCTCCCTCTATTATTACACATACAGCTAAAAATCCAGCTTCGAATAACTATGTTATCGCAAAGGGAATGAAGATTCTTACAGTTTTTGAATTCAAAGATGGATATTTATTTTTGATTGATAAATCGGAAGAAGCAAATTTTGTGTTCAGGCTGTTGTCGCAAGATAGGTCAATTAGGCTCTTCTTCTGTGAAGTAAATTCTAGTAGAGCTTGAGCAAGGAAAAGATCTTTCAAAGCATTTTGCAAACCAGACGGTTAGCTTTGGAAGGTTTTTTCTTAAAAAAGGACAGCCAGTCTTATGACACAACAGCTTTATAACAGGCCATGTACTTGTGCAATTCAGGGAAACAATATTGACCGTCATCCTTATTGATTTTTCTTATTCACTGCTGCAACTTTTTCCTTAATGGCGCAACCTTCTCCAAAAGTTTCAAAATGTGCATGTCATTGCCTTGCAGAGATATATTCAAGGCATTCGGCGTGATTTTTTTGACGTAGCTCGAAAGCACGAGATAACACGTTGCCGCGTGAAAGCCATTGTGATCTGTTTCCATGTCCATGAAAAGTCTGGCTTTCAGTTGCCTAGTATTTATGTAGTTTATTGCGTCTACGACACGTTCTCATACCAAATTCAATTAGAGCTTATCAACTTTGATGCGCGGTGCTTTGCTACGAATAAGTGCCTGCAATCCTCCTTACTGACCAGACATTGATCGAGCTCTATCAGTATACATGCCGATGCACTTTTCCCAATCCAAATCATTTTCGGTTATAAACTTGTCAAGCATCCCAAATAAGTCTCGATTCTTTGCGCTTCTAATGATGCTTCAACGATAACATTATCACCCAGCAAGCATACATAACAAATGAGGTATGCGTCTTTGTTTGTGTTAGTAGCCTTATCAACTTGTGGACAAATTCCGCATCTTTCATTTACTTTTTTAATTGATCATTGACATCCTGAATCCTATGATAGATTCTTCAATTAATAGTGTTGATGGACAAAGCTAACTTTGAAATTAATTTTCCCGTCGATTCTGTTAGTATAATATTAACCATGTTAAGAGCAGCCGGTAAAATAAGCTCTTCTGCGATAGTGTGAGATTTTTTGCCGTTCTTTACTCTGTACATGATTTTAAAAGATGCTAGTTGTGTGTTGCTCGATACTGAAGCTTGTTTAGTAAATACTCTTTTATGCTGTTACAAATCTTGTAACTCGCACTAGAGAATTCACGAGATTTTTCAAGCATGTTAGAGCGATTGGTTTCGAGATGTCACTTTAGCAACAGTTACTTGGGAGCATACACTTGAGCGTTACAATTTTTAAACAGAGCAGGCGGTGCAGTCTCTCTTCATTGTATTTACGATATTTCCGTTTCTTTGCTACTCCATCACCCTTCGATGCTTGATCACTCTCACTTGAACTGTCAACTTTCTTGTTCAATAAAAATCTTTCTATTTTCCTACGACTTTACGAAAACAGAAAGCGAGCACTGGAACAAAGCAGGCACTCTTCTGGTAGCGGGCGTCTTAAAACTGTTTATTTTTCTGCTCAGATGTTTTCTCTTCGATATTTATTTGGGAACTGAACTGATTCGCCGAAGTGATGGCGTATTTATACTAACATAAACATTCTTACAACTTTTGTGATACTTATACGACAATGCTTGATAGTATACTACATAAGTCTACTAGAAAATTCTATACACTTCACGAAAGTTACATACTCTTCTGGAATATTCTATATGCTTCGAGAATGTTCTACAGCTACAGGAACGATTTAATCTAAATGTTCTAGAAGGTTTTATTAGCTTCGAAGCCGTTTCGAAATGTTCATTCTAGAATATTCTTGACCGCTGTGTCTGCCCACGTTCGTAGGAGTGCCTCGCGGCGTACGGTACCTTGACGCACATTTAAAGAATCCCTCACTTGATGTACCAAATATTCTTTTTAATAATAGAAAGGCGTGAAGGAAATTTTCTTTTTAATTTTTTATTATGTTTCTTATTACAGCCACTTACGGAGCTTAAAAAACGTCTGTGGAAGAAAATATGCCCTCCACAAAGCGCTGAGAATAAACCGGCACAGCCAGACTTTAATGACTCAACGACAGAGGACTTGTCTGTGCACGAGCCAAGGATAAATAGTAACACTTCACCTGAGGTCCATACAAAACCAAGTACACCCGTAAGTCGCACACACATAATCTGCAAGTATAGTCTGTAATATTGTTAAATATATATGGAATTTATTGATCGAGTGATCTTTCCTATTAAATTACTACTCGTCTTTCATCAGCGACGGCTCATTTTGTGAAAATATTGATTGAACATATATCTCATGATTCGCCCACGCAAAATGACCAAGCAAATGCTTTAAAATGGTAATCGTTCACCAGATGATATCGTCCACGTTAAGAAACTGTTTTAGATAAGAGAGAGATAAGCTTAGAGTTGTAGCAATTGTTAAAAATTATTGCAGAAGATTAATTCTTTCATTAATGAGAGATTAATTTAAAACGAATTTACATCTTTCTTATGTCCACAATTCGAATAAAGAAATGTCAATGATATTAGTTAATTTTACAGGAAACGCCGGAAAATATGAACATAAACAGTAATCTTCAGCAATTAAAAGACATGCTCTCATCAACCGGAAGTACTCGAAAGGTTGTGAAGAAAAGGGAGTCCGCGATGCCGGTCGAAGGCAAGTGTTACAAAATAAACAATCGTCTAATTTTAAATTCATTTTCTATTTTACTAGAATTAAAGAATTCCCAAGCCTGCACGGTGGGATGGGAGTACGGAGAAAGCAGTGGCGGTTCTCGTCAAATGCGTCACTTTATGTTATCCGGAATTAATACTGAAGAACGGGATGAACTGTTTAAACAGCTGCAGAGTTTAGGAGCGACTGTTTCAGAATTGAGCACCTACGACCACGCCGGTACTCATCTAATTACAAATAGGCCGTCGCGTAATGAGAAAATGCTTTCTTCGATGGCCGGTGGAAAGTGGATCTTGCATTCCGACTACATCAAAAAATCTTTAGAAGCGGGTATATTCTTGGACGTAAGTTGATTGATTCTTTATTGTTACCGTGAGTAATGTGTGCATTTGCGATTTTCTGCACTGTATTGCGCAGGCTCTCATATGACGGTGCTTCTTTAACATATCATTTGCGCTGACCCTTTTCTTGTTGTAATTTTCGCTATCTAAAACAACTCACCACGTAGACAACTAGCCGCGCGTTTTCAGATTTGTTGTAAAATACTAATATTGACAGAATGTTACGTATGATTACACACATACACATGTTGGTTATAAACAATCGGATCGTGGAGTAAATGGTTGTTGTACAGCGGCGTACATAAATGAAAATAAAATGAGTACAATGATGATGTGCATGCTATTAAAATAATTTACTATATGCGAGTAATAATAATTTTGCTCACGTATAAATAAAAATAAGGATTATAAATACGTATATTTCATAGGATCGTTGTGTATAGACAGCACTCATACTTACGCAATAAAATTTCTTTTTGTACAGATGTGCATACATTAAATTTCAGATTTAGAGGCACTCTAACGCTACCTTTGCAACGAACGGCATTTTATGAATGATCATTTTCACATAAAATTCTAAAGCTTATAATGCGATGCTTAGTAAATTTAAACTTTTCTCTGTGAAACGTTTCAGATTCTTGTTGAAACAGAAGCCGTTATCTGAATAGCAATGGGTGCTCTTCGAGTAATATCGCGCCATAAATTATTAATTTATTTGATCTATATTTACTTTGCATTATTACTAAATTTGTTTCTCTGGTATACGTACAGAATATTACTTCAGGTTATCTTTAGACATGTATTCTTTTAATTTGAAAGTTAATCTCGTTAATGATTAAATGAACTATCCTGGTATATAAGATCTCAGAATTATTAATATAATTACCACCATGTAATTAACGGTTAAATGAAAAATTCTGATATCCCAAGGAACAATTTTTAAATTTCGCGGAAGTTTTGAGTTGGTAGTAGTAAAAATAAAGGTTAGCTATGATTTCAATTCATTCAAGAAATTAGGAAATAACATGTTTTTAATGCGTACGGTTTTCGTTTTAATTTTGATTTTGAAATATACACCTTAATTATTAATATTCATGCTGTAATAAAATAAAATATAATTTTAGATGAAGTTATTTTTTCCTTGGGCAACTTTCGTACTTACTCGTATGGGACATCTTCAGGGCTCAACTACTGCTACTGTCTATTGTACTGAAACTGGTGTAAGTCGATGGTGGACGGGTTTATATTTGGGTAGTGGGTCATGGGTCAATGGAGCGTTACGGTTGTCGCTGAGTTGTTTGGAAATGCGGGATTGCCAGGCGTTGTGTAGGGGGGGTAGCCATCATCAGCATCACCATCATCATTATTGGGGTGCTTAGAGATCTCTATAGATTCGAGGATTTTGCGACCATAGTAATGGTTAGATCCCGTACTAACCATTACTAGAATCTTGATAGAATTATATTGGATATGGTGCACGCTTTCCAGCCTATGCTCGGCAAGTGCAGAGCCAGCTACGCGCAGCAACCTAGTACAATGCTCACGCGAAATTTAAAAATTGTTCCTTGGGATATGACATCTCCGAATTATTAATATATGTAATTACTAGCACACAATTAATGGTTAAAATATGAGCAATTAGATAGATCTTTAAGAACATAAACCCCAATCGGACCACGATGTGTCTTTGAGTCACATTTGAACTTGATTATTTCATATAGCATATCCAAAATTTTTTTTTGAGTTTTTACTTTAAGTTAACAATTAACACTATAATAATAAGTATTTGTATATTTGGAGTTTGTTTTGATATTAAAATTAACCTTTTTCACAAAATGTGTATTATTCTAAAGTTTAAACCACGAAAATTTACCGGTGTATTAATAACGCTGCAAAATACAAACATATACCGACATTTGTCTAATTCATCGGTAGTTACATGTGTTGAGAAACAAAGGGTGCAAACGTTTTTCTAAGAGTTACGCGGTACGTCTTGTTAAGAAATTGTGAAAAAATAGAAACAGACGTATGCAGAGTACGTGTATTGTGCACATCATATAGTTAAAATACTGTTTTGACTTTTGACTTATGAAGTTTGTCATTTCTACGGTTTCGATATTCTTATATTCCTTATATTTCACCGCTGTTATTTGTTATTGTTCTAATAACTAATTTATCATATTTATTTCATCACTCTTGTAAGTTTACATTTAGGTAACCTATGTACGCAGCTTTTACATTTGTTTTTTACAGGTTAGGTATATAGTACATTATCGCACCTTACAGCAGTATAAATATAGTATTTAATTGGACATCCTCACTTCCTGTCAACATTTTATTTCATACGACGGTGATCACGTGATCGGAAAACAATCCTGATTTAATCTATACCACGATGTGACTCATAGTTATGGAAGCTGCACATAATAAATGAACCTTTATGCAAATCATATTTGCCAAGACATGTTCTGACGTGCATCCAATCATGTGGGAATTATTATGGTTGGCAATGCACGTACATGGACAACATGTATGTATGTGTGGGCACACAAAACAAAAGATATATTCAATTAGTTCAACACGTGAGAATCTTATGTTCAGTTGATATTTGTCGTGACAATAAACTATATCTTTATCTATCGATTTATTTAATTTTCCGCATTGTACCCTAAAAAAAATTAACTTGCGTTATAAGTCCTTTCTATAGAAATAGCTGAACGAAAGACTATTTTTTTTACTGAAAAAGAAATTCGTCGTGCTGTGGATGAACCCAGTAACACTGTTGATAATGAGACTAATTTGGAAGACAATGAAAGTGATTATTCAAAACGCGGAATAAATGCTGCCGAAAATAATTCCGATAAGATGATGTACCACATCACTGGGCAAAATTAATTATCTGTTTTCTGACATCAACTTGCAGGTTTGCCATGGCCGGGCAATCTCCAGGCCTAAATCCAATCGAAAATGTGTGAAATGGTTTAAGACGAACTGTTTACTAAGCTCCAAATCTTACCCTAGCTGTTTTTAAGCAAAATATTGAAGATACTTGACGCCATAATCAGAATTTATTAGAAACATGTCGAGAATTATTGCCGCCGTGATCAAAGGGTAGCTCAATAAAATATTAATTCATTGTATTTAAATAAAGGGTGACCACAGGATGTATTTACATTTTTGATGCGACTGTACTCGGCCTCGGCAAGTCATGGGGGGGAGGGGCGGGCGGTCATTCACCTCCCAAGCAGTGGCCATTTAGGTATTCCAGTCGCAATGGAGCCGTGGACAGTTCAACATCGCGTGTTTACGTACGATTCTTATGTAAGAAACAATGATTCAGTGGTAGCGGCTCAGCGTGATTTTCGCATTCATTTTAACGTTGGACGGCATGGAGCCGTACCTACCCGACCAACGATTATGAAATGGGTTACAAGTTTTCGATCCACAGGCAACATTATGGGGAAGAAACCACCAGGCGCTACACGAACAGTGAGGACTCCGGAGAACATTGACAGAGTGAGAACAGCAATGATTAGGAGTCCTGGTCGTTCAGCTCGACGGCACGCATCTTCATTACACATGGGACATGAGTCGGTCCGAAAAATTTTGAAACGGGATCTCAAGTTTCATCCTTACAAGATTGTGTGTGTACAGGAGTTAAAAGAAACTGACTACCCCCAACGGTTGGATTTCGCTACTCAAATACAAGTTCTCCTTCACGATGAGCCTGACGTTCTGATTTTCATGAGCGATGAAGCTCACTTTTACGTAAATGGGACAGTGAACCAACAGAACTGCAGATACTGGGCAGAGGAAAACCCAAGACAGCTTCATGCGAAACCTCTCCATTCGCCTCGTGTGACTGTATGGTGTGCGGTGTCGAGACAACATGTTATTGGCCCCTTCTTTTTTGAAGAGGATGGAGTTACGGTGACAGTGAACGCGAATCGGTACGTGCGTATGATCAACGATTTTTTTTCTTACAACTGCAGATGCTCAACTTGCAACAGGACATATGGTTTCAGCAAGATGGAGTTACTGCACACACAGCAAGAGTTTCGATGACGTTGCTGCGAAACTTGTTCCCAGGTCATGTCATTTCAAGATTTGGAGATGTGCCCTGGCCTCCCCGTTCTCCCGACCTCAACATCTGCGATTTTTTTTTTGTGGGGACATTTGAAGGAGAAAGTTTTTCAACGCAAACCTCGTAATTTGGAAGATTTGAAAGAGGCAATTCGTGAAGAGGTGGCACTAATCACCGAGGAGACACTACAGCTAGTATGGCAGAGCTTCCTCAACAGAATTGAAAACTGCATCAGAGAAGACGGCCGTCACCTTTCTGACCTTATTTTTGCAAGTTAAATTAAATGGCATATCCTAACAAACATGTCAGAAAAGTAAATATATTTTTTGTTTAAAAAATTAACACCGTTTTGCTGTTTTCAAAATGTTAATACTTCCCGTAGTCACCCTGTATATATACTTATATTAATCTTTATATTATAATGTTAATAAACAGTTGTCACGTCAAGCCGTTATTTTGTCTTCTTTCTTGTAAAAATAAAACCAAAAAATTTATATGGCGGCTTACTTTTAATGCGCGTTACTGTACATTCCATATATTAGGGGAAAACATAGGTTGTCTTTGTCCCATTCCTTGTATATTTTTGCGACCAATATATTTGTTTTCAAATCAGTTAAGTAATTGTAATATGTGGCAAATTGTCTGACAATCTTAATTATTGCGTTTTCCAAGTCGGGTATTGGCCCAAATGCTAAAGCAATAACCAGTTTGGCATACAAAGCAAAATCAGCAGCATTGTATTACATCTAATTGACTCAAAAATTACAATTAATTACTGATACTTGTCTCTGCGGCTAGTTATCTCCGCGATCAGTTGTCCCAAACAGCCCCCCCCCCCCCATTTTCATCGTGAAATTGATTGTATGTTAATGTATTGAATCGACTGTAAAAAATCTACGAAATTTCGAGTTTAATGTTACTTTGTGCAGGAAGAACAGTTCGAATATGGAAACCCAAATTTCTCAGAAGATATAAACTTCCAATTTGATACAGATACCGAAACGCGCGCGCATGCAATTCACTGGTGGAGGAAGGAAATAACGAAACGAGGTTATGGTGCCTTTCATGACATGCGTGCCATACTTATTTCCAATAAAAAAGAGTCCATTGCGAAAGTGATCGAGGCTGGCGGAGGTACGGTGATTGAGACGAGGTAAGTTAATAAATAATTCGTCGTCTGAAAATAATCACCTACATTTTTCAGTCCACCCTTTACGGAAGGTATTCAGGCGACCCATTGCTTACTCGATCCCAAATGCGTATCTGATTTGTCAGATTATGTGCCGCTGGCCAAGCAGGGAATTTACATATTTAATACGTTTTATATAAATGATTTTTTGCACAGAAATGTTAAAAACACGAAAGAGTATATTTTACCCGCCTTCTCGAAGTACTACATGTGATACTTATGCTGTCTTTATTTAATTGTAAGACTAATATTCTTTGTTTAGATGTGTTAATTTTCTACCTTGTCCTTTTACTACCAGTGTGAAAAACTTTGTAATCTAATATATACAAATAAAAATATAGAATAATCATCCATTACTGCATTCGATCTTTAGTAATTAGAATCTTTTTTACAGTAGTAGCCAATTTACATTAGAAACTGATTTGAGACTTCAAATGTAAATTGCATTGAAGGCATGACAGGTTTTGCACGTAAATGTTTTAACTTAGTTGAGTTTAAGTTTTAGATACGTACTTGATACTCAACAAAATCGATTTTGTGCTGAAACTGTTTCAGTGCAACAAACAGTAGCAGTAGTTGAGCCTTGAAGATGTCCCATACAAATGGGTACGAAACGTCGGCAGTTATACCAGTGACGCGATTCCAGCCCAGAAGCCCAGAAGATAGTATGGACCTCGAAGTCTACGTACCAGATTAACAATTAGTTACTTTTGTTATTGAAACTGAAATACTTATTCTAGCTTACACGTATATGATTCGAGGTTATGATAATTAATACTAATTTTGAATGATAAATTTATATCTTTTATTAAAACAAATAAAAACAAATGAAGCGACCTTTCCGAAACTAGGCCGAGAAAGGCATTACGCAAACATGATTAAGTGAAAAACGTTGAATACAATTAAGATCAACAAAAGTAACAAATTATTAACTACAGAAGAACATATTTTACACCAAGTAATTAGTAATTATACAGACTCTTCATTACAGTAATGTTAATATGGATCATAATGTATTTGTTAGGTAAACAAAAACGTAATAGTATGCGCTACGTTGTGTTTTATAACAGATTTATTTACGCAATTCTTAGGGCTGTACAATAAATTATTGCCTATAGTCGAAATCACGTAAGGATGCCTCTGTGACGTCAATGCATGGATTTATAATAGACAAATTGTTTGTTATTGTTACTAGCAAGTTCAATGAGGTAGAGTGAAACACGAGATATATTTTACATCTTCTAACGTCCGTTTAAGACACGACCAACATTATCTATTTCTAAACTCCTTCTACCATATGAAAGAGAGTGACAGATATATACGTTAGTAGGCCAATCTTAATATGATTTAAAATGCGAGTAGTGAATTTGATTAATACGGTGTACTTTTGTTTACGTTGCCGACTGTCATTTTTGTAACCTGTAAGTCTCGTTTGATAATTGTTGTGTATAACCTTTTCTTTATTACTAACAAACACAAGTTAAATCAGTATTTTTGAAAAGTAAGTCTAGCGCAAATCATGACTTTTCGTGGTAAACCCTTAAATGCACAGACTGAAGAGTTTGTGTTAAATATGCTCTATTACTTCCAAAAGGAAAAGGAGAATGATGGTCCTTTAAAACCATTATCATCTGTGCAAGAGGTAAAAAGAACTCATACAAAAATAATAGTTTTATTAGCATTTATAATTTTTTTATAGCGTGTAGCAGATGCCTTGCAGATTAGTGTTAAAACTGTTAAAAATATAAAATCTCGGTCTGTAGCTAATCCAGTTTTGGTTTCGCCTGGTAAAAAAAGGCTTCGTAAGAAACCAAAAACTGAAAATTTGCCAGAACGTGTGAAGATGAGTATAAGAGACAATATATACAATGTATTCCCAAAGTAGGTGGTGGGTAATTTTTTTTAGAGAAACATGTTACTCTCACTTCTAAATGATGAAGTTAAGGAAAACCATATTTTATTAAGCACTCGTAGTTTAAATCGAAGTTTACACGATATGGGATTTAAATTTAAGGAGGAGGACAATCGCAGGGCTTTAATGGAAAAATTTTACATTGCCGATATGCGACTTAAATTTTTGTGGAATTATATAGCTAATTTGAATTCACCTCTGAGACGAAAAGTGGTTTTCTTAGATGAAACTTGGATTTTTTTTGAAAGGAAATCCTGGTAAATCTTGGCAAGATGACGATGTGCGAAGTGTTCGCAAGCCAGGATATGATGGGAAGCGGTTTATTGTATTACATGCTGGTTCTAGTTCGGGGTTTATACCAAATGCCGGCTTATTATTTTCCTCAAAATCGAATGTTGGAGATTATCATAGTGAAATGAATGGTGAAAAATTTTTAAATTGGATAAAGGTGAATTTAATTAATAACTTGGAGGAATCTTCTTTAATTATTTTAGACAATGCACCATATCATTCCATTTTAGAGGAAAAGTTATCAAGTGTATGTTGGACTAAAGCAGATCTTATAGCACATTTAACTGCGAACAAAGTCAGATTTGAAGCAACAATGTTTAAACTTGAACTGCTTCAGTTAGCTAAATCATTAAATAAAGAGAAGCAGTATAAAGTAAACAAACTATTTAGGAGTGCTGGCTATGAAGTTTTGCGATTACCGCCATATCATTGTCAATTCAATGCCATAGAAATGATATGGGCCCATGCAAAAAAATTTTATGACAAACATATTGGAAAGGATGGGTATAAAGATAATAATGTACTTGATATGTGGACAGAAGCAATTGAGCATTGTACACCAGAGGTGTGGAGTAATTGCATGTTACATACAGAAGAATTAATTAAAAAATGGTACGAGAGAGAGGAGATTTTGGATCAAAGTATAGACGAGTTTATAATTAGTGTTGATACTTCAAGTGAAAGTGAATTTGAATCTGACAGTGATTAAAGTGCAATTAATAAAGCATAGTTATATCATTGTTTAATGTATACTATTAATTAACAATGCAATGAAAAGTAATTGTTACTGTAATCCCGAACTTTGCAGACACATTAAATATATATTGATACCTACTGTTTTCTTTCTTATTATATGTTGTCTCCCATTGGAAGATATTTGTAAAAAAAATTATTAAATTAATCTGCGATCAGCACATTTTAACAAATTATTATTACCTATATTAATTCAAATGTTAAAACCAAAAAAAGACAAGAATACATTGATGAATTTAATTTTTTATATTACAATTCTTTACTTTTACTTCTACAAACAAAATCTCTTGCATTTTAACTGAGAAGGACATGGGCACCTTGCTTTCTATCACAAATACTTCGACAACATCTGTTGACTTCTACCATCTCCATTTGTACATTATGTACATCTATTTTTATAGGATGAATTTTATTTGTATTGTAATATGATTCGTAGGAAGCAAGTACATCCCTGTGCATTCACAACAATTTAAATTTATATAAGTCAATAAAACATGGCTTTAGTTTAGCATCATTCTGATCCCCGGTTTTATTACAAATTGGGGGCTTGCAATAATAATGTACTTGTAAGTTGCAATATATTGTCAACTTCTATTTTGACATAACCTCAACAAACATATTATCTGTACTTATGTCATGTGCTTAGATATACCGGATATAATTTCAATACATATCTGACATCATTTGACTAGGGAGTTCATTTGAATCGGACAATTTCCGAATGATCACGCGGGGGCAAACTTAGCTGAATCGGATTATACTTTGACTATTTCTATGGTCTTTTCAGGTTAAAATATCAAAATTAATAGCAGGTGTTTAAAATGCAGAACAAGTTCGTAATGAAAATATGGATGATGAAATCATTTTGAGAATTGATTAAATTAATTATACGTTAAAGGTGTTTTGAATATTGATTTATTTTCGTGTTGCCACATTTGTGATTGTTTCTTTTCTATTTTTTTTTTTTTCCTTAAAATATGTTAAGGAATATTAAAACGGTTCAATTTATAAATTCCAATGATCTATGATATTATTATTTTAAAATGAATTATAAATATTACAAGGTAGTAATTAAATAGTAGCTGTATTCAACCATATTTCGTACGAGTATAGTCGGTACGATATTTGAGGCAGAATTCTTAAAAGGTCGCTCGCTATGTCACTTTTTTGGAATAAACTGCAATCGACACCCGAGCAGGAACACATTGACGTTGCGGCGTTCACTGTAGCAAGTTGCAGTTGGTCTTTGCATACCGTGGTTTGCAGTCAATTTACGTAACGTGCATCTTTGTGAGTGTGTGTGCATTCTGAGATTAATTTCGTATTAAAAGAAGTCAGTGGAAACGCAAAATGAAAGAAAAGAATTTTTAAACAATTTTTCTAAACCAAAATAAAATGGAACTAAAAAACCATATTGTAGGTTCTACTAGAATCTCTCCAACTACTATAAAGAGAATTTTACGTGAAGGTGTCGGTTTACAAGTTAAAAAGAAGAGTGATGATGAAGTAAAATTTAGTTCTAAAAAACGCAAGAAGGCAAGCACAAAAACCAACATATCGCAATGGGAACAATTGAAACATGATTTATAATTTCCACCAAACCGAACATCGCCGAGTTACTCTGACGTACCTTCTTGCATACGACTATTAAAAAACTTGGATTCAAGTAGAGGAAAACTGAAAACAATCGAGGGTTACTAATAAAGAAGACTAATATTCGCGCTTTAAGGTTGAATTATCTGAAAAAAATTAAATATTGTAGGGGTCAAGGCACACCAATTGTCTTTTTAGATGAAACTTACATTGACGCGGCCCATATTAGTTCCAACACTTGGACAGACAATACCACTAATAGTTTGTTACCAACCATATCGAAATGCAATCGATTAGTTATTGTTCACGTCGGTGGTGAAATAGGTTTCATACCCAACTGTCTCTTGATTTTTAAAGATGGAACCAAGTCCGGAGATTACCAAGATTCAATTAACTCAGATACAGTGTAACAGATGTTACAACAAATTAATTTCTCCCTCATACACAAACTCAAAAAATAAGTCCACATACACACACAAACATACAAAAAGCAGCCATTATAAAGAAAACAGCAATTATAAGAAAATTTCTCAATCAATAACAAAAGATCTCATAATCTGACTAATTTTTGTCATTTGATTACCGCAATTGAAGCTATGATAGTATGGTTAAGAGAGTATGGGACCAAAAACCCATAAGAAATAACATAGAGCTCCGCTGTGAGACTTTATCCCCACCGCTACCTCCTTCGCGTAACCACGTCACAGCGCGTGCGAAATTCAAACGCTGAGGAACTAACAAACAGTTCTGAACTAATATTGAAAAGATACAGAATAATGTATCTGATACAGAACGGACTTTGACTGAGAAAGATGAGCTTTTAACTGATAAAGAATAGCTTTGAACTGATACTGAACTATTCTGAATTGTTAAATAAATATATCTGTTATTTACCACTTAAAAGATATTCTTTCTCAGTTAAAAGTCGTTTTTTATCGATCAAATGCCACTCTTTATCTATTCAATATTAGTTCAGAACTGTTTGTTACCTCTTGAGCGTTTGAATTTTGCGCGTGCTGTGACGTGATCACATGAAGGAGGTAGTAGAGGGGATACAATTTCATAGCGGACCCCTATGTTATTTCTTATGAGTCTTTGGTCCCGTACTTTATTAGCTATATTACTAATTTAAACATCAGTTACACTCACGAAATTAAGGAAAGCTGATTCCAAACCTCACTCCATCCGCAATTATGATATTGTAAGTGATAATGCATCCTATCATAATATACAAATACTGGACACACCTACTGACAACTCGAGGAAGACAGATATGACAAGTAAAAAAATATACCTGCTCAGCTAAATTTGCGTAAGCTACAGCTGTATGAAATTATTAAGTGTCATAAAAAACACATTATTTAGAAATTCAATAGTCTGCTACAAAAAATGGTTACGTGTCTTTAAGGCTCCCACTCTACCATCCTGGTTTAAATCCGATCGAAATGATATACGCTCATGCTGAAAACAACGTAGCAAAGAAACATATTTTATTTCGTATCATACATTGTCTCAGAATAAGGAGTAATCCAAATATCTCGGTAAAACGCGGAACACAGCTTAAAAATGTAACTTGCCATAAAAATAAAACATAAACAGTTATGAATGTAGTAGTTTGTCAACAATATTGATCTTTTTCTTTATTATATAAAAATAAATGAAAAAAAAATCCATTTTAATGGAAGTATGATTGTACAAACGTTACTTTTTGGATTAATATGTACAACCTATCTAAAATTAAGATTAAATATTATTAAAATAAGACAATGCAAAAATGTAATTAAACGTTTATAGGTTATGAAAAATGGCGAATATCTTGCATTCATTTATCCATATTAAACTTGCCTACTATTTCGGCGCAATATTTGAATCATTCCTTCTTATTCTGAGACAAAGTATAGACGCTGTGAAGTGAAGACTGGCAAAAGAAGAATTTTGTTCTGTTGTTGTTCTGACTTGATGTGTTAACAGAAAATTTGACAGCTTCTAATAGTAAAACTTCTAGTGATAATGAGGGCGACTTCGAAAGCATATTAGATTATGGGGTGCAGTTTACCCTAATAAATGTTCGTTTATTCCTTCTTTTATTGTACCATTGCGTATATTATTGGATTGTATAATATTTACCTATTATTATTATATTTACTTATTTATTCTAAAAAAGAGAAAAACACAAAACTTACTTTTTTTTCTAATGATGTGATCTCTTCGTCATTTGCAAGAAATGCCGTAGCGGTCTTCTAAGAATTCTGGTTTAACAAATATCGTGCCGGCTACACATCTCTCTACCTTAATCTAAACTGTATGTTCTCGGTGCTAATAATTTTTGCTCTTCTTTTTCTATTTTAAAATGCGCGGATGTTTTGCACCTAAATGTCTTTTCAAATGCGATTTATCGCTTGTGTTATATTCACATTCAGAACATTTAAATCGTTTCTCTTCGGAATGTTTTGCATCCATATGTCCTTTGAAATGCCAATTGTTGCTTGTTTTGTAATCACATTCAGAACATTTATATCTTTTCTCTTCAGAATGTTTTGCATCTATATGTCTTTTGAAACGCCAATTGTTGCTCGTTTTGTAATCGCATTCGGAACATTTAAATCGTTTCTCTTCAGAATGTTTTGAATTTATGTGTTGCTTCAGGTGTGTTTTGTTATTTGTCTTATATTCACATTCGGGACATTTAAATCGCTTCTCGTCGGAATGTTTTGCATCTATATGTCTTTTTAATAGTGATTTGTAGTTTGTCTTAAAATCACATTCCGTACATTTAAGCCGATCTACACTACTTTCACAGTGTTTTGTTTTCATGTGTATTTTCAAACAAGATTCGATACTTGTTTTGTACTCACATTCCAGACACTTAAATCGCTTTAGATTTTCTTCGCAATGCTTTGCATCTACATGTGTTTTGAAATGCCAATTGTTGCTTGCTTTGTAACCACATTCAGAACAATTAAATCGTTTTTCTTCAGAATGTTTTGCATCTATATGTCTTCTTAATAGGGAGTTGTAATTTGTCTTAAATTCGCACTCCGTACACTTAAGCCTCTTCACAGTTGTTTTACAATGTTTCGTATTAATATGTTTTTTCAAACAAGATTCGATGCTTGTTTTGTACCCACACTCTAGACATTTAAATCGCTTTAGATTTTCTTCGCAATGTTTTGCATCTACATGTCTTTTAAAAGTAAAGTTGTTGCTTGCTTTATAATCGCATTCAGAACATTTAAATCGTTTCTCTTCAGAATGTCTTGCATCTATATGTCTTCTCAAACTCGACTTATAGTTTGTTTCGTACCCACATAAAGAACATCGATAAATTTCTTTTTCTTCCATACTATTATGAGTATTAATGATATGCATCTTAAGACTTTTTTCCTGTTTGAATCGTTTATGGCAAATATCGCATCTGTGCGAATTTGCTTCATGTTTGCCAGTATTGTTCCTAAAGTCATCTTTGCATGTATTTTGTAAACATTTGTATTCTTCAAGTTGTTTATCGTGTCTGCATAAATATCCAACTTCTTCCTGTCGAGCAACCAAGGGAGATAATGAGTAAATCCTAGAAAAAGAATTAATACATTATGAACAAGTCCTCCAACGCAAAAGTAAATATTAGAAACTACCATTAGCTCAATTTATACAGTCTGTATATAACAAGAAAAAAAGGTGTAGAACTAACTCAAATGACTATTTGGAAAATTTCTACATGGAGCTTAAATATATACTACATTTTCTAATACGCGGCATACTTAATATGGTGTTCATCTCTATCGTTTTCGATGATCTATCTACAGCGATTGGTCATACTTTCCACTAATTTTTGTCATATGAAGTGGGTAGTATCTTTATACTTTGCGCAAATTAATTTAGAGTTGATTTAATGTGTAGCAACGTTTTGTACGGAGTTCTTGATTCACACATTTTCTATAGGATATGCATCTGTATTTTGGGAGGGCCATTTCATCATACAATTTTCCAGCTTTCATTTAATACCCTGCTCCAATGTTTATGATAATTCTTCTCCTGCAAAATCCATTCAATGTTGTTTTCACCAAACCATCTTCTCACAGAAGGTACAACACTCGCACGAACTGAAACACCATTATACATGGGTACTTTACTGTGCGTTGAATTAATTAATCTTGTTGCGTAAACCGGCTGTCTTTGTTGATGACCACGTGCAAAAAGTTACTTCGTTTATGAATACAACGTCAAACTAAATCTCTATCGATGTTAATGAAAATTTGAATTTTCCGCTATGCCATCATTGATGTCAATTACAGAAATTAATTAACAAATTCTGGTCTGGAGCAGGACTTGACTCTTGCTATATGGCTGGTTTACCAATTAGGTCACCAGGCAATACAGTTTCGGGTGTCTTAATACGCCATAAATCACATTATGGACATATCTAAAAGTTTTAACCTCTAGTCAGGTTTTGATGCTAATGCCTATATATAAATATATAATTAAGCTGGGAAATTAATTAATTCCCGGTAGCCTAATTGGTAAGGCCACAAGAAAGGTAGTAAGGACTAAACAAAATATCAACGAAGACACAGAAAATTGAAATACCAACGTGTTTAAATTTAATCACAATAAGATCCTAGAAATTAGTTTTACAGCTGTCAAGTGGACAAAACACCACAGTGAAAATTTCAGACTTAAACATTGATAATAACGAACTCAATCGGAGTACGCGTATAAGATAACTACCACATAAGCTAATAAGTGATGTCTAGAGCGTACGTCGAGAAAAAATCATCAAATATATTAAGCAAATTTTCATAATGTGGCAACATATAGGATCCAGTCGTGGTTTCAGTCGATAAAGATAGGTCTGATCTTCTTGTTGCAGAAAAGAGCAATACGAGTTCTGTGTAATATGAAACAAATAGGAACATGTACATGTATGCATTTACTGAAGAACAAATACCCTTTCATCGGTGTACGTATTAGCCCTAACTAAGCACGTACATGAAAACAAGAATACATCTGACGACGTAGAAATCGACAGAGAAACACATTCGTATTCCAGACGAAATAGTAACCATTTAAGTATACCTTACTATTGACTTCATGCAACGCAAAAGTATCTGGATTATTGGAGACTCAGACTCTACAATAGGTTATTAGAGGTATTAAAAAACAATCTCATCAACAGACTTGAACGTCAACTAAAAATGTTACTTATGAAGGGTGCTTTTTCTTCAATTAATATTGTGAATGGATTATGGATCTCTTATGTTTGTTAGTTAAAATTGTATATTTGTCATATACATATGTAAATATATTTTATATTCCCTTTATATCTGGCTATGCTGTAATCTTTATTCCACATAATTAACTCATTTATTTATCTGTTATTCAATTTGTAATCACATTCAAGGAATTTATAGCGTTTTTCTTCAGAATGTTTAGCACTCTTCTTAATATAGAATTGCTGCACGTTTTGTAAGCACATTCAGGACATTTAAATCGTTTCATTTTAGAATGTTTTGCATTGATATGACTTCTCATACCCGATTTGTATTTTGTTTCGTACCCATATACAAAACAACAATTAATTTCTTTTTCTCCACATTCATATGGTTACTAATGACGTGCACTTTAAGATTTTTTTACGCAGATTAACTAAAAGCTTATCTTACCTCGAATTTTTCTCTTGGCAATAGTCTTTGTGGTGTTCCAGATATTCCCTTTTCTCCAAGTAGATTTTACAGAATGAACATTGTGTAATCTCTAAAAAACAAAAACACACGAGCTAAATCCATTATTCGCACGAATAAATTTTAACAATAATTCATGAAAATTTAATTTGATGAAAGCTCAAATAAATTTTTTACTTACTACAGGAACTATATGCAAAGTACTCGAAATTTTATAAAACAATTGAGAAAGTTACGAATAGATTAGAGAAAAGTTTAGACACGAATTTTAGTTATTAGCGCACGAATATTATTAGGTTGTTGAAAAAGTTATGATGTATTTTTTCTGTTTTTCATAGATCAATTTTTAATATAAGAAAAGATCAATCGATTAAATACTCTTGGTTTTTTTCGATAATCTTTTGCCATCTTTCGGAAGTTTCATAATTCTTCATTTACATTTTTTTATTATTTTACATTCGTTTTATTCCAAGTACTAAGTGTACCGGAAAGTCATTACCGGTTTTTCTAACATATGTCGCTAGGCTGATGAAAAATGGATTTATTTCGAAAACTCTAAGCGCAAAAAATCATGGTTATCTTCTGGCGAAGCCGGCCCATCGACTCCAAGGCTAAATCGTTTTGGTCGGAAGACATGCTCTGTGTTTGGTGGGATCAGAGTGGCATGGTGTTGAACTGTTGAAACCGGTGAAACAGTTAATACTGATTGCTAACGACAACAAATTATCAATTTGACACATGCTTTGATAGAAAAACGTCCAGAATGGGCTCGAAGACTCGGTAAAGTGATTTTACAGCAAGTTGGTCAAGGAAGCGTTGAAAGCACTTGGATGGGACATAATATCGCACCCGCCGTATTTTCCAGACCTTGCCCATCACGACATGCGATCATTACCTTTTCGCTTCAATGACAAACAGTTTTTTTGGGCTGGCATCCATAAATTACCCGAAAGATGAGCAAAATGTGTAGAAAAAATGGCCAATACTTTGAATAAATAAAATTTTCCATTTTCTTGAAAATTATGTAGTTTTTTACGAAACAACCGGTAATGACTTTCTGGTACATCTGGTACACTAATAATTATTATGAATACAACAAACATACATATGTAAAATAAACAAATACGAAATTCCCATTATGAGGACATACTCACCTTCGATCGAAAACTTTCCATTAATTCCATTAGAACAGATGCTCTTGTGTTTGACCAAATATACCTCCGAATTGAATCCCAAACAGCAAAAAATGCAGGCAAATACGTTTTTAATGTCTTCCTCTACATTTGGGATAAAATTAATTTCTACATCTTCATTCTGACTGGCCCCGAATTCTTCGCCGAAATACACCAAAAGTTCTTCATCTTCAAGAATTTCGCGGGTACTGCGATAATATAAATTGTTTCCTTGTTGAAATGAAACTAAGTTCTGTTCCGATTTATTTCTAGTAGAATTGATGTATTGCATCCAATGCGGAAAGTCTATTGGATAATCTGAAATTATCGGTTTCCCTCCTCTGATTTTCAAAGAGCCTTCAGAAACATTTATTCCCATAAAAGGACCAAATTTTACACCTTCTGGTATAATCTTTACAGTGAATATTCCCAAACATCCAAATAATTCCCTTGCTTATAAAATACCTTTTGGTATATCTTCTACTGTCTCTATGTTCCTACTATCAATAATGTTTCTGTTTAAAATGCGGTCAAGCATTGTTATTTCGGAAATATTTAAGATTTAGGTAGTTAGTGATGCATTCTGCACAATATAATTTAAATGAATATGTTACTTACACAACTCCTCATTATTGAATTTAATTTTTACATAATCTGCCATTAAGTTTCCAGTTTCTGCTTCAGATCGCTTTATTAGAGTCTTGCATGTTTCAACTAATGTATCTTTCTTGTTGCTATTATTAACAATTTCTTTTATATCAATTGCATCTTCCGAATATTGCGTATTAATGGTAAACTCACCTTCTATTTTAACCTTACAATTTATACAATTTTCTACTTCAGGTGATGGTTCTGTTTTGATTTTACTCATGATTACATCGCTTTGTTTTATGCAATTATTTATGGAGCATTTTATTTCAAATAAATTGTTTTCCAAATTTTGTGTACTAACAGTAGTTTCAGAAACAATTATTTTTTCATCTCGATAAGTATCTGTTCCAAATTGTTCA